>QODF01000037.1:1590230-1763105 GCA_024372805.1 Oostethus manadensis | reverse complement strand
CACCGGAAACAAGCTCGACTTACTGCTGGCAATGCGAACCAGGCTCCTGCTTCGATTGTACAAGGACCGAATGGCACGTAGAAGCGGACCATCAATCCCGTACTCCCGGAGCACCCCCCACAGGACACCACGAGGGACACGGTCGAATGCTAGCAATTTTAACATGTGAATGTGAATGTAAATACACGTACTATACACTTCAGCAATTCCTATAAAAAACTACTTGGTGGCAGTACATCTTGTTACAAGGTTGTATTCTCATGTTGGAGATGCCAACGCATCAGATAATGAAGTTTGCCCTTAAAGGAGATTTTAATGATGGCTCTGCTCGCTGTGTTTTTAACACCGACTTCCTTATATGGGCAATGGTTCCCAGGAAATGTTTGTTCGGGTGTGAGGGAAAGCTAATTTTGTTTAGCAATACGAAGCTGACGCTGAAGTCCGACGGCTTTCCAATGCTTCTTGGTTGTGTTGGAGATTTCGAAGAGCAAGCTGTAAGTAACAATTTATCGAAGTCATGTTGTCTGTGTAGGGAGTGTTCCCTGCAATAGCTGTTAAACTGCCGTTTACTATCAACTCCTGTACCGGCAGAATTGGGGAACGGGGTTCGGCAGATGTCCAGAAGTCCTCAGGAGTGCTTGTGAGTGTACCTGGAGGAGGGCCAGGGGTGGAGTTTTGGCGGGAGGCAAGGAAACACTGCAGGAAGAGAAGCAGAGTCTGGAAGATCTAGAAAGCTTATCACGTCTTGCTGCTCTACAGGAGTCCAGAACGCAATACAAAGGCTGGAAAATGAGTAGACTGGGATTGGCCGCCTTTAAATTCCTACGTAAAACATGGAACAGATGAATTCACATCACATTAAGTGTTGAAAAAAGACAGACATTCAGATGAATTTTGACCAGGAAGTGTAGATTGTTTGCTATTATTATTATATTATTATTCACTTCTCATTCTAGGTCTCTCATCGGCGTTGAACTTGTCTGTACCAGGAACATCTCCCTTCATGTGTCCTCATCCAGCCGTATGTTGTGTTGTCTCGTGGCCGTCTCCGAGTAGCGCGTGCGCTTTCTCGTGCAATGCACCTCCTGGGAGCGTGTCTGAATGACAAAAGGCTGTATTGTTGGTGTTGTTTGCACGTGGTTTCCCTTGAACTAAAGATGTACGCCGCCAATAAACGCGACGTCAACAAGACCGATAGTGTTATTACATGCTTATAAATATATAAGGCCGCTTTTGATTTATTCAATTAATTGTCTTTCTGTGGCTGTTCAGCATTACATATGAGGGAATAAAGGTCAGGGCGCTTATATGTCCCGCCTGTTTATCTCCGTTTGAACGCACCGCAGAGGATTCAGTTAATATTGCTACCGTTGGAGCGGAAAGTTCCAGCATATGCTTTGACGGCAAGTAAATCTCACTGGGTCTAGTGCCCGCCTATAAACCTGTTGGGGTAATGTAGAGATGAGCGCTCCCTCCGGAAGCACATGTACCCTTCCTCCTCCCTGCGCATCCCGAGGCCGCAGAGAGCCCTCTGGATCTAACTCGTGAAATTGATGCGTCGGTGGACACTGACCCGTGCCCGAATGGGACAGCACTCGAAACAAATGTCAAAATCATTCTTGTCCTCCCCCCCCCTTCTTCCTCCCGAGTACCGCTGTTTTCTTTGGATGCATCATCGCCTGGTGAAGACGTGAACGTACAAAAGAGGGATTTGAAAACCTAAAAGGCCCTGTTGGCCTCACGAGCATCCTTAAGCCTCGCAAACACATGCGTAGATTTGCCTCCCGTCTGGGATATCCGGGATGGATAAGAACATGCAGCGGGATAAATCTCAGCAGATCACCTCGTCTGCTCCCACATGAGAGGGATTTATTTCCCAGCTTAACCACCTGATGAGTTATGTCCTTCCATGTACAACACACAAAGCGGGTCTGTCACCAGAATCTATTTAAAGGATAGCGTGTCACTCTTACTACTTGATTTCCAATTCCCCCGACCCATCCCCTTTCCACACCATAAAACGATACAGGTGATGTATTCACTACCTTTTTAGCTACATAAAAATCTATATCAGTTTTTCTGCTGAGCTGAGAGCCATAGATGGAGAGGATCTTTGCAGTGGTTCCTTAAAGGTTCACTGACATGATTTATCAGCTTTTCTTCAGTATGTTCTATATTATTTGTAGGACTGTCAATCAATTAAAATATTTAATCGAGATTAATCACATTTTGTTCATAATTAACTAAAAATTAATTGCTAGTAAAAATAACTTTATCTATAATAAGTAGGGATGCAAAATCTCAGGACACATTAGAGAGACTATGTCTCTCATCTGGCCTAGGAAGGCCTCGGGATCCACCAGGAGGAGCTGGACGAAGTGGCCGGGCTAGAAGGAAGTCTGGGCTTCCCTGCTCAGGCTGCCGCCCCCGCGACCCGACCTCAGATAAGCGGAAGAAAATAGATGGCTGGTTTGTCAGTATTGGAAATATTGGCTAATATTCATCCTTCATTCATTTTCTATACCGCTTATCCTCATTAGGGTCGCGGGTATGCTGGAGCCTATCCCATCTGACTTTGGGCGAGAAGCGGGGTAAACACTGGACTGGTCGGCAGTCAATCGCAGGGCAGACAAACAACCATTCATACTCACATTCACACTCGAATGGACAATTTAGAGTCGCCAATTAAGCTAACATGCATGTTTTTGGAATGTGGGAGGAAACCGGAGTACCCGGAGAAAACCCACACATGCACGGGGAGAACATGCAAACTCCACACAGAGATGCCTAACAGAGATTCGAACCCTGAACCTCCTGACTGTGAGGCCAACGTGCTAGCCACTCATACACCGTGCATATTGGCTAATATTTTATTCTAAAATACTGTAATATACAGTCAGAAATCCCCCAGTTTTTGAATGTTTAATGCGAGCGGCGATTTGTCCTACTGTTTGACTATCCTTGAATGCACCTTCTTCTTTCTCACACTCTGCTCTCACACGACTATACAGTATTCTTACCTTTTTTCTTGCACTTAATATTTGCTCACTTGGGAATGCATAGAGGTAAGATCTAAGGAGCTTATTGAGTGCTAATGTGCATATTTGTGGTACACAACCTCTTTGAAATACAAACTCCAGGTGGATGGTGATTTTGTATTCATGTAGTGCTTTTAGTTGGATGTTGCTTCTGTCATAGGTTTGCAGAAACCGTACTAAATAGGATCAATTTGATTGCTATAATGTACCTAGTGTAAAACCCCGGAACTGCTCTACTGTTGGGAGATGATGCTGGTTGTCCATGATGGAAAGGAGCCTCCTCAGTGTCCTTTGCTGTGCAGCTCAGTGCCTGCCTTCCTCACCAGTTTGTCCAGGCGTGTGGCGTCCTACTTCTTCAGGCTGCTGCCCTAGCACACACTAAATATTTGGACACGGTCCCTGTTGTATGTCCCTCCGAATGAACCGCAGCTCCTCCCTTTGCACGACTGTCGACAGTTATCATGCTACTGTACACTGACTACTTTAAAGTATAGCTAAGATTACTTTCTATAGGGTTGTCCTTTACCTCTTATCTTCATATGAAATTCAAGTTCCTGTTAGCTGGTGGTACACATTAGATGTGTGCATGAACAAAATCGTAATAGCTCTGATATTCAAGCCAAATAAGCGTCATTGTTTGGGCAGAGAGAGAGGGCGAGAGAGCGCGCTGTTGTGTGGAAACATTATCAGCAGCCATCTCTTCGCATGGCCGACTTTTCTGATGAAGCCGCCGTTGCCTGAGAGCAGCGGTGCAGTTTGCCGGAAAGCAGCCTTTTATGCCGCGGCCGCTGTATCAGCAGGCAGCAGATGATAATCTTGCTGAAGGGTAATCAACTCGTTTATACGGCCATCAAGAGAGGGGAACAATGATGCCCGGGCATCTTTAATTATTAATACTCCGGCAGCGGCTTCATCCACTCCATCCACTGTGTGTGCGTACAGCATTTAGCGAATGAAGCAGCGAGCGCTCACACCACTGAGAAAAAGCATTTTTCATTATTATTGTTATTATTATAGGGAGCACATGCAAACTGCAGCAGAGGTGAATTTATTTCCATCTGGGGTACTTGTGATCAACACAGCTAAAATAAAGGACCGAGTTTGGTTTTTCATTTGCTTTTGTCATTTGGTAGAAATGTTGACCCTTGTTTGGGTTTAGAAATTTGTATTATAATTGATATTCATCCCTCCCAGTGATCAAAATTTCGCTGTAAACGTTTGAAAATTCGACATATTTTTTCATGTATGTGCGAAAATAATCTTAACATGAACAAAGACCATAATAATACTGTGCAGTTTATGTACAGATTCCTTAAAACAGTCATATAATATGATATTCCTGTCATATAGACGTGTACAAAACTGTGGTGAGACCAGCAATGTTGTTTGGTGTAGAATATTGTATGAATATTGGTCAAGATCCCTATTGATTTGAAGTGTAATATGACTTCGCATAACCCAGGAAGTCTGGTTAAAAAAATGATATTATTACACAATTCTTGTCCCGTCTCTCTGCCAGAAACAAGTTTCAAATGATTTTTCTCTCACTTTCAGATAAATGTTGTTTGGTTTAGAGACAGTGAGGAAAAGACAGGAGGCAGAGCTGGAGGTAGCAGAGATGAAGATGCTGAGGTTTTCTTTGGGTGTGACCAGGATGGACAGGATCAGGAATGAGTACATCAGAGGGACAGCACATGTTAGAGGTTTTGGAGATAAAGTCAGAGAGGCCAGACTGAAATGGTTCGGATATGTCCAGAGGAGAGATAGTGAATATATTGGTAAAAGGATGCTGAGTTTTGAGCTGCCAGGCAGGAGGCCTAGAGGAAGACCAAAGAGGAGGTTTATGGATGTAGTAAAAGAGGACATGAAGGTAGTTGGATGCAGAAAACAGGGTGAGATGGAGGCAATTGATTCACTGTGGTCGCCGAAAGGAAAAGAAGAGACTCCTGTCACACAGAAGATGTTTGACCAGCATTTTTGTAGTATAGTCATTCTTCGTTTATTACAATTAATTGGTTTTAACCCGACCCCGGTAAGTGAATTATGAAGTAGGATTCAGTACTAATAAATGTAGTATTTTTGATCCAGTTTTTGCCGCCAAAGACCCGGTCTCCCAGGTGCCCGCCCTCGACCACCACCCTAAACACAATGCACCCTTTTCCTTGCCCCCGTGGGTGGTGGTTTTACTGGGGTGTGGGGGGTGGGGGGCTGTGTGGCTTCTTCGGGCTGGGGCCAAAACAACACAAAACAAGTTTTTCTACTTTTACAATTATAGTTGCATGCTGGAAACAGTTCAGAATGCTTATACAGTAAATGAGGAATGAATGGGATACGTGAACATCTCAAGAACATCTCTTTAACCTTGACTGAAGACGTGATTGTTGACAAAGATAGCCACGTGGCAACAAATTACAAAATTACAAAACGAGTTATTTCTTCATTTCAATGTTGTTTCTCACTTTCTTTATCGAAATATTGGCACTTATTACTTTGTTTGGCTCCACTGTGTGTTATTTTGCAGCTGTGAGCAAAAGAAGAGGAGAGACTAACTGTACAGCAAGCCTAGCAAAGGCTTAGCTGCGTTATCATGCAAAGAACTACAGAGTCTAGTATTTAGTTTACCAGTTCATTGTAGGTGTAATTGCAAGTGCAAAAATAATGCATACAAGTAACTTCAAATAATCACATGTAGAAAACCTTACCTTTCCATGCAAGTGGAATACAATACACAATACATGCAATAACGGCCAAAGAAAAAGCAAAAAACATCATTACTGGGAGGTGAGGGAGTTCATTCCAATCTTTTTTGAGATTGTGATTGTTGTTTGACTTTTGGACCACAATTTGAGGTGATTCTGACCTGTGTGACTGCAATAATCCATAATCCAAGCTGTGGGACCGGTAAATGGAATACAGCCTTCTCCAGAGCTCTGGTCATCTGTTTAGATTTTGAAAGCATTTTGAAAATAGAAGTAGAAAATTTGCATAGCTAACCCTTAAACATTAAACAAGGGTCGTGTGACTTGCATCTCAATTTGAAATATTTTGTTACGCAAGTGTAAAAATAAGTCGACCAAGGTAAAACCTAAGCACAACAAACCCCTCTTAATTCTAGTCCAGACTTCACGGTCTTCGGCGACCTCTTCCAGCTCCAACGGGAGGACACCAAGGCGTTCCCAGGCCAGCTGTGAGACATAGTCCCTCCAGCGTGTCCTAGGTCTTCCGCGGGGTCTTCTCTCGGCTGGGCATGCCCGAAACACCTCACCAGGGAGGCGCCCGGAAGGCATCCGGACTAGATGCCCGAGCCACCTCAACTGGCTCCTCTCGATGTGAAGGAGCAGCGGCTCTACTCTGAGCTCCTCACCCTATCTCTTAGGGTGAGTCCAGCCACCCTACGGAGGAAACTCATTTCCGCCGCTTGTATTCGCACTCTTGTTCTTTCGGTCATGCCCCAAAACTCATGAGCATAGGTGAGGGTGGGGACGTAGAGCTTTGCCTTCCGGCTCAGCTCTCTCTTCCGGTACAGCGACCGCGTTACTGCAGATGCTCGACCGATCCGTCTGCCGACCTCACGTGCCAAGCAACCCTCACTCAAGAACAAGACCCCAAGATACCTGAACCTGGGGCAAGACCTTAATCCCATCCCGGAGAGAACAATCCACCCGTTTCCGACTGAGAAGCATGGCCTCGGGTTTGGAGGTGCTGATTCTCATCCCAGAAGCTTCACACTCAGCTGCAAACTGCTCCAGTAAACGCTGAAGGTCACATCCTGATGAGGCCATCATGATCACATTGTCTGCAAATAGGAGACAAGATGCTAAGGTCACTAAGCTGGACTCCCTCAACGCCTTGACTGTCCCTAGAAATTCTGTCCATGAAGGTTTCGAACAGAGTCCGATTATTTTAAACCAAGAAAATAAAAATGAAAAGATTTTTCCAATACCTAATAAAAGGCTGCACAGGGACACCTCCGCCATAAGACTGCACTAGTACTTTTATTTCTCTTGAGGACATCCAAACTCGCCGGAAGATGCAAGCTTATTGTAAAGAAAAAACAGAACTATAACAAAGCTGCACACCTTTTACGACTCCTATGAGCTCGGAGGGGACAAATGTTAAGGTGGAAGAACAGACTTCGCTAATATGCATGCAAACTGGCAAGTTTCTTGCTTTCTTCAGCTCTCCAGCACAGCCACGGAGGATTTTGCACAGGCTTCGTCCACTTCTACCCACCTCCTATTACAGTAGTGTTCAAAATAATAGCAGTGCAATGTGACTAACCAGATTAAGTACTGTTATTAGTATATTTTCATTGCTACATGGCAAACAGGTTACCAGTAGCTGCAGTAGATTCTCAGAAAACAAACAAGACCCAGCATGATATGCATGCTGTTAAGGCTGTGCAATTGGGCAATTAGTTGAAAGGGGAGGTGTTAAAAAAATAGCAGTGTGGCATTCAATCAGTGATCAGTTTTGTGAAAAAACAGGTGTGAATCAGGTGACCTCTATTTAAGGATGAAACCAGCACTTGTTGAACATGCATTTCTCTTTGAAAGCCTGAGGAAAATGGGTCGTTCAAGACATTGTTCAGAAGAACGGCGTACTTTGATTAAAAAGTTGATTGGAGAGGGGAAAACCAGAAACACGTGGGAGAAAACGGAGGACAAGTGTCAAAATGGATCAAAGAATAGCCAGAATGGCAAAGGCTCAGACAACGATCAGCTCCAGGATGATCAAAGACAGTCTGGAGTTACCTGTAAGTACTGTGACAATTAGAAGATCTCTGTGTGAAGCTAATCTATTTGAAAGAATCCCCCACAAAGTTACAATTTGCCAAAGAACACATCAACTGGCCTAAAGAGAAATGAAGGAACATTTTGTGGCCTGATGAGAGTAAAAGTGTTCTTTTTGGGTCCAAGGGCCGCAGACAGTTTGTGAGACGACCTCCAAACTCTGAATTCAAGCCACAGTACACAGTGAAGCATCATGATATGGGCATGTTTGTCCTACTATGGTGTTGGGCCTTTTTATCCCATAGCAGGGATCATGGATCAGTTTGCATATGTCAGAATACTTGAAGATGTCATGTTGCCTTATGCTGAAGAGGACATGCAAAAAAGTTTGTACAAAATAGTTCTGAGTTTGTAAGCCGGCAGACACTGCTATTTTTTTAACATTCCCCTTTTCGCCCAATTGCACAGCCTTAAGAGCATGCATATCATGAATGCTGGGTTATTTTTGGTTTTCTGAGAATCTACTACACCTACTGATAAATTGTTTTCCAATAGCAATAAAATAATACAAACAGCAGTGACTAATCTGGTTAGTCCCATTGGACTGCTATGGTTTTGAACACTACTGTAGTTTATCGGGGCACTTTATACTGTTGATGTTTAGGTGTAGCTACAATGTTACAGTCCTTTATTTGTGTTGCAGGAAGTATTGCTTGCCAGGAGCTGCCATGTCGGCTAACCCCACAGGCTAGCAGAAGGCCCCGGCTCATGAGGTTAATTAGCCCGGACAGGCTGATGTCATCCACGGCGAGCACGGGAGTTATTAGCTTTTCATCTACCCTGACAGCCAATATTGACATAAATACACTTTAGGATAGACCTTTGTTGTAAACGCTGTTAAAGAAAAATACAATTCCGGGGGGCTGGGGATTGGGGGGCCGGAGGAGAAACATCAAAACCTCTGCGACAGCTCAATTATGCACACATCAATCAGCAGGGGATGTGATTGGTTTTGTGTAAATGGAGTTGGAGTCGTGTGTTATGGCAGATCGATGGCCCAGGACTCCCGCCGCTTGCTAGACTAGTCAGGTGCCCGCCACCATCTTTGACGCCCCCTCGCCGACCTGTTTGCATCCTCCTTTTTGACATGCTGCTAGAGAAACCAACAGTGCAGCTTTTGTTGTTGGGGGAAATTTGGCCAACTCTCATGCACACATCTGTGGTCCAAATGAAGATGCGGCATTGACTTCAGTTGCGCTATTTTTCATTCTATTCATTTTCTATGCCGCTTATCCTCGTTAGGGTCGCAGGTATGCTGGAGCCTGATATACAAAAATAATAATAGGACTAGGCATTTAGGTTTCTGAAACATTCAAGCGCTGCCATGAAATGCACACACCCTAATATTCAGAAACAAATTCAACTATAATATTGCATTTGCTATCAATTCTATATAAAAAATGAAAAAATATATACAAATGAAAAACTATTAGCGCCTGACGCTTACAATTACGAGCGCACCTGAACGCCTCATAGGAGAAAGAAGGAAGGAGTACTTCATTGCTCTGTGTGAGTTATATGAATAAGTAAGTTGGATTGTAGTGTATTAATAGTCGTTCCAATCCCGGCACTGTGAAAGCCTGTCAATGTATGTGCGTGTCAGGATGAGTTGGTGGCGATTCCCCTGAAATTGAGGCTTTATCACTGCTGGTATGGATTTTTGTTATTTAGGTACTCCTTTATCCTGTTTGTTCAACTTTCCCCTTTCATTTTGTATCAAATTCATATGCAGACTTAAATGCCATGACATGAAGTTGTACGACATCCCCATCATTAGTGCAGTACATCAACAGTGGCTTTGCCGACTAATCGACGACTGTTGTTTTGCGAATTTCCTGCTACTTTCCACGTCACACCCTGCAAAGTTAGCACGTAGCATCGTCTGCAGCCTTGTTTTTCCTCCATTTTGTTATTTTTTGCTTTGAGCTTTCCACCCCACCTGCCAGGTGCTGTGTCTTCTGGTAATAATGGACCAGGTGAAGGGTGATTGGTGGAGACCCTATTATCAATTGTGTTTGGAGGGGCTCTCTAATGTTATTATCAGACCCCCCCACCGCCTTCCTCAAAGCTCTGAACATCTCTCTGATGTCCCATCTTGCGGGTGCTGCTACTGCACCTCACACGGAAGACAAGGGTTGCTTTTAAGGAGTAATTTGCGGTGCATTATTTTTTTTTGTTCTGTTTTAATCTTGCAGGCTCTGCCACTCACAAAATGTCCCCCTGTTTTGGACCATGACACATTAGTTACAGTGCTGCAGCTTTCGATTCAGCCTAATACATTTTGTATTGCCACTCAGATGCTGCCGGATAGATCAATAGAAAGTGGAAAAACAGAGAATAGCCTATGCAGTGATGAAATGAAAGGAAAATAAATACAAATAATTAAAAAAAGAAAGAAAATGAGACAAAAAGTAATCGAAAATTAAATAAAAATAAAAGTAATTAAAAGTAATTAGTATATTAGAAGACTGAGAAACATTTAGTGAGGGTACATACCAAGGTTGGAAGGTTTGGTTCATTTTGGGTGGAGTAAGGGAACAAAATGGAGACCATAAACCAGCTCGTACGCAGCTTTTAATATTTCTTCATTAAACAAAAAAGTGCAAACTGTTCNGGGGGGATTTTAGGTATTTAACCTGGAAACCTATAAACTATAATTCTTACAAGAAATAAAGATGAGAAGAAAGTTTATTGCATGGAGTTTTATTTCAAATTCCATATGTGCACCAGCATTTGCCACCAGTTTCTCAAGCCGCCTGGGAACTGATTTTTAAGTAACTCTTTTGGGATGGAAGACATAACTTCTGGTATTTAGCTTTTGAGTTCTTCCAAAGTTGTTAGTTTGGCAGAATAGAATCGCCCAATTGAGAAAAATATTACAATATATGAATAAATTATAATTATTTTAAAATAGGGAGTTATTTTTATTAGGACTATATTTATATTAATTTAGACTTTAATCCCATAGATAGATAGATAAATAGATCTATACTTTATTAATTTTCGAGATATATTTAGAACTTCTTTTTGCAACGTAATTTTTCTCATTATATTTTGACATTAGTCTCGTTATATTTTCTGTTAATATTTTTACTTTTTTGGTAAATAATTGATATTTTTTATTTTTGCAGTTTTTTTTGTTCAGGGTTTTTCAGGTATCCAATAAACATCAGCCAAATTCCAGCTCAAATGAAAGGAAAGGTGTATAAAACTGCGGTAAGACCAGCGATGTTGCTTGGTCTAGAGACAGAGATGAAGATGCTGAGGTCTGCTATGGGTGTGACCAGGATGGACAGGATCAGTAATGAGCACATCAGAGGGATAGCACATGTTAAAGGTTTTGAAGATAAAGTCAGAGAGGCCAGTCTGAGATGGTTCGGACATGTCCAGAGGAGAGGAAGAGTGAATATATTGGTAGAAGGATGCTGAGCTTCAAACTGCCAGGCAGGAGGTCTAGAGGAAGAGCAAATAATGGATTTAGTGAAAGCGGACATGAAGGTAGTTGTTCCGAGAGAAGACAGGGTTAGATGGGGGCAATTGATTCGCTGTGGCCGAAAGGAAAAGAAGAATAAACATCTGTCAAAGGCGGCAAATGATCCCCGGGCCTCACTTTGGATACCGCTGCGATAGCCTGTTAGAATAAGCACAAAGAATACAACCTAAATGTATTCCTTTAGTGCCTAAACAAGTGACTCAAAGTTGCCACGTCGATTGTTTTTTTTTTTTTTTTTTTACCAGATGAAGAACTCATACGTTTGAGGATTTCCTCCTTCCTGCGCGTAACAATCAGATGCCGCAGGTGGCGAGGAAATGCGCGTCTCGGCAATCATCTCCATTGACGTGTGTTAATAGCTCATCAGAGTAAATTGTACTCAAAGCTGCCTTTGGGATTCATGATTGCACAAAAGGTCTCCATGCCTAATAAAAAGACGCCCGTGTAATTCCTGAGCTTCCACCGATAATTCTTAGAATTTAACGCTGCGATAATACCGAGACTGAAAAGTGAAGGACTGCGCTCCTTTTATGGCTTTATATCGCTCAAAAATGCAGCAGATGCACGCTGTCAATCGTGTATTTTCATGGATTTCTGATTTTTATTTCTTTATTTTTTTAGATGGCTGCTGCACCAAGACTGGCCTAAAGCTGCAAATCCTGGCTGAGATTCTTGGCCGCTCGCTTGTGGCTGCGAGCCCTTCACAAAGTGGGCCAGGAAGGCCGGCGCCAGATCTCTCGCCAGTAGCTTTGCACATACACAGGCGGAGTATTTTAAGTCAATTTAGTGCAGGAGCTTTATTTTCTGTTCTGGAGGTGTCCAGAACACAGAGTGCTCCATAAAAAACACGCACGGGTTAGAAATGAATCTGATGAAACTACAGAACCGTATTGCATATCTAAATATGAGACACGGCATGAGATTCCCCCCCTTTTAATGTCTTTGCACATGTTTATCATTAATATATGAAACAAAGCAGAAGGTCAGAACAGAAACAAGTGTGTGTGCACCTTGATGCTGGAACGTAGACCGTTTAAAAGTGCTTAAGAGAAGCCTTTTTTTGCACTGCCCCCTTGTGGAGATAAAATGCTTTTCAGCGCGCCCCCTGCCCGAAAAATGCGGTAATAATAAATAGTGTTTGTGGTAGCCCCGCGCCCCCCCGTCATAATGCCGAGCCCCCCCTAGGGGTGTGCCCCTCAGTTTTAAAACCACTGTTCCAGATTTTTATTTATCATACGTATATATATATATATGTACTTAGTTTCCATACAAAAATTCTCAATTTATTAATATTGAATCCTACTTTGCAGAAATTCACTTGCCAACCGATTAACCGTGATAAACGAGGGATGATTGTTATCGAGCAAAGATGTTGTGCTTGATGCCGGTCATGTTTTTTTAACCAATCATGCTTAGATTTTAAACAGACATGCACTGGTTAGTCCCCAAATTTCACAGTCATTCTAACACTCGAAAGTTGTGGTTGTTTTGCATTGAGCTAAGTAAGAAGGGATTCAATTTGGGGAGAGTTTGGGGTTTAAAAACAGCGCCACCGTGTGGCGTTTTTCTCCGAAAAATAATCGCACAGGCCACACAGTAGGGGTGCATGTTTTGACACATTTTTGTCTTTCTGCATGCAGTGGTTGAGGAGTAGAAGAGTTAGCTTACACCAGTGGTTCTCAGTGATGTTATTAATTTAATTTAATTAACCCCATTAATTATTTCCTAACTGAGAAATGTATTTATCGGTACTTTACAGACTGAAATCAGGAGAGTGCAACAAAACGAAGAGCTGTGAAACATACCAGCGTATTCAAGAGTCGAATTGCAGGTGGAGTACAATAAATGTGTACATGTTGGCAGGCCTGCACTAACAGCATCTCAGGCGCCCCCACACAGTTGACCTCGCCGCCCCACTATTTGAGAAGGGCTGGCTGAGAAAAACAAATGCATTTGTGTCCTGTCCTGACCCTATGACGGCCATTCTAGCCGTCTTGCTGTGGACGTGGGCCATCAAAGTATACAGTTGACCTGTTTTGCACAGAAATGAGCCTTTTCCACAGTTTCCACACGGTTTAATTCCTTCTCCTGCCAGAGCCTCGCACAAATTCCCGTCGCCGGCTCCCCCGCACGACCCTTTTATACTCGCAACGAGCCGTTCAACTCCAGGGCTCTTCTGCCTTCATTAAGACGAGGCGGCGCTCTCCATCCTGCGGTAATTGGCATGTGGGTGAGCAACGACTTACAGTGGCGGCTTTCCCAACTTTGGGGAATATCAAGAAGGAATCGATATCGACGGCAAACGGCCCAATGAGAAGAGTCGATGTTGTGGCGCTCGTAGCGCCGGCGGTAGGCGGTCCCGTTTAACAGTCCGACGGGGGCGTAGGGAGTCGGCGGGTAGCGGTGGGAGTTTTAATAACACCAAATCAATGAGCACTGCCCGCCAATCCTTTTACATTGAAGTTATTAGTTGAGGGAACGGAACAAAGCCAAAGTGTCACAGCTGAGTTGTGGGCTTCCTCTAATCTCGCTCCATTTAGCAATGTGGGCGAAGGGAGGCCCTGCCTGCTTCGTATTAACGCTCCGGAGCTGAGGGAGCGTTACACCCGCCCGCTCGCTCTCCGGTGCACATCCGCCGAAAAATGTTCAATCCGCCGACTCCCCTCGCGAGAAAACATCCAGCGGCGTCCGGTTGTGTGCGTGAGCTCACACAGGACGGGAGAAGCCGTCAGGCCGCCGTTACTCACCGCACAGATTTATGTGGACGCTCATGATCAGAATGAGTGGGCAGAAACCGGCCGTCGTAAGTCAATCCGTGCTTTACGGCGTCACTGGGAGCAGAGGGATGGGAACGCCGGTGAAATATGGCCGCTGACAGCTCGGCTAATAGAGCTATTGGCCTATAAACTTAAGACGCACACACACTTTTTTAAGTAGCTAGGCAAGTAAAGGGAAGCGTTCATCAAGCAACTGTGTAGAGTGTCCCATCATAAATATAATATAATACACGTCAATTATGCTTTTGAAATGTTGTGATTGAATCCGGTTTATTACTGGTAAAATAAATAAATAAAGTGCATCCCTATTTCTTATAATGTTATGCCTTAAAAATGTTATTTCATATTTCAACATGCTACTAAAATGTTTGTTTTTAATTATAATAATATCATTAATATAATAATTATATCCTGAACTGGTCCAAGAGTAACAATAACAACAACAAAAATTACAACTTTTTCTCGTTTGATTACATTTTATGTTTGTTAATATTTTTACTTTATTCTCGGGGATCTGAGCATCTACAGCAGGGGTGTCCAATGTGCAGGCCAAGGGGCGTTTGGGGCTCACAGTTTTTTTTTTTTTAAAGAACCCACGGCACATTCTACAAATATAGTATAACAAGAAAACTTTTTAAAAAATCAACCAAAAAAAAGGAAAAATCAACAATAATTTTTCAAAAATGGAAATGTAATGAAAAACAATTATAACCTAGGAAAAGGTTTACGGAAATAAGGTGGTAATAATATTAGGGCAATATAACATCATTTTAGTAGCATTAAGTTGACAATGTTTTTTGAAGGTTGTAATATCAAGAAAAACAAACAAAATAAAAATTAAGTTGTATTTTTGTACTGTCTGGTGGTGGCGTATTTTTAGGAGAATAAAGTCAAAAGCTATATTAGAAAGTTATTTCCACAATTTGGGGAAAAAAATGCAGAAATGAAAAAAAACCCCTGTAATTTCATGAGCATAAAAATGGTGCCGGTCGCACGGTGAATGAGTGGGTAGCACATTGGCCTCACAGTCAGGAGGTTGTGGGTTCGAATCTTTGTTGGGCATCTCTGTGTGGAGTTTGCATGTTCTCCCCGTGTGTGTGGGGGTTTTCTCCGGGTACTCCGGTTTCCTCCCTCATTCCAAAAACATGCATGTTAGGTTAATTGGTGACTAAATTGTCCATCGGTATGAATGTGAGTGTGAATGTTTGTCTGTATGTGCCCTGCGATTGTCTGGCGACCAGTCCAGGGTGTACCCCGCCTCTCGCCTAAAGCCAGCTGGGATAGGTTCCAGCATACCCGCGACCCTAATGAGGTAAGCATTTGCATAGAAAATGAATGAAAAATATTGCATTTTTAAGAGGATAAACTCGTTGTCATGAAAATATTCAAGAAAAAATGTTATTTTTGTAAAAGTAGTAATTTGTAACGAGAAACAAACACAACAAAACAATGTTGTATTTTTTTTTAATTGGGAAAAAGTTATGAGATTATGGGAATAAAGTGATAATATCACAAGAAGAGAACTTAAAGCTGTAAAATGTTAAAAAAGCAGCAGCAAAAATGGGGGGAAAAAGAGCATAGATCAAAGTTGAAACTAATATCAAAGTTGAAACTAATAATGTGCTTTTAATGAGTTTTTTCTTGAAAAATGCACAAATTCTTAGCATATCTACTTTTGTTGCCGTACTAAACATCAAAGCTGCCCTTGCGTCCTTTCTTTTTATCAGTTTGTGGCACCTCGTTTGGATCTGGAGGGAAGTTATGACACTTGGCTGCTCAATGTTGAAGGGCGATTGCGTCCATCTCCGAGGAGAAGCAGGCTAATGAATGACACCTGCAATTTGGATCTCCTCTCGATGGTGCTGTAAGCAATTAAGGAAAATGGCATATGGACCTCTTTGTGGTGGGACGTTTATCATACATGACAAGTTTGATCAAGAAATGACATTATGGGGCCAAGACATTAAGAGATTCTTGTTTTATGGTGAGTAATTAAAGTTATCCTCCATGCTCTGCCCACGTCCTGGTGTGGAATATCAAACACTTTGCAATTTAGCAGCACCCGATTCTCTACTGTACGTGGTTAAAATATGAACGAGAAAGTGGATGAGTCGCGCCGCTTCCATGACACGGTCCGGTCCAGAGCAGGTGTTCTAACAGCAGCCAGATGAACCAAACAGGCTCTCCAGGCTCCAGTGACTTGTTGTCAGGGCTTATAGACTCAGCACCAGCCGAGGCGAGAGGCCTTGCAGCCGCAGTTTAGAACGCATGAATTAATGCCGCTGTGCTTTGGGCGCCATAGCATAAATGCTTTCCATGAAGTGGGGACCGGGGAAGGGCATGAAAAAATGAGGCCAGCTGTATGACGCTACAACCAAGCCCCAAGTGGAAATGCTTGCAATGTAAACATCAGCAGACTGGCAGCCTCCGACTGACTTTGGTGTAATTCCGAAGGTAATGAGATGCAGTGTAGAAAGTTAGCCCGTGGCGAATGCGATGCTGCAATAACGACACACGGTCTGATGTGTGGGTGTATGGCGTCCGACGTGACGTCATACACCCAAGCCCACCAATTCCCACCAAGCCCTTCAGTGTGGTTCATTTCGGGACAGTATCAAAACCAATAACAATAAATAGTTCAATAATAATTTTCTTTTTTTGCTAGATGCATTGATAAATACACTCATTAGCCAGTCAACTGAAGAAGAATTCTTATAATAACTATAATAAATCGGTTTGTAATATTTTGACTTTTTTCATAATAGTATAAGGTTTTCCCCAACATAGTTTTTCAAAAACTTTGTTTTGTTTAATTATTATTATATTATGATTTAAAAAACATATTTTTTATTTAATCACTCCAACTCTACGCCGCTAAAATGACATTTTTTTTCCTCATAATATTACATTTTTTTCATAAAATTGCAGCTCTTTTTTGTTAGAATATAAATAAATATATATATATTATATAAATATATAAAATAAATTTTTTTCTTTTAATATTTTTGACTAATTTTTGTAGAATTACAGCTGTTTTCTTTCCCCATTTTTTCTAATGTTTCTCCTAAATATGACTTTATTACCTCAATATTTTGACTTCATTCTCCAAAACTGACCCCTTTTTTGTTGTTTTGTTTGTTTCTCATAATGTCATGACTTAAAAAAATGTTCTTTAATATTTCAACTTTTTATAATAATAATAGTATTTTAATAATTTTGTCCTTGTTGACTTTTTATGTTAACATTTTGACTTTATTCATGTAAAATGACTACTAATTGTTCCATTTTACCGGTTGTTGTTTTTTTTTTTAAGTTTTCTTATTCGGTTATATTTCTCGGAAGTGCCGCAGGGTAATCAAAAAGCCCCCCAGGCTGCACTTTACTTAGGACACCCTTGCTCTTCCAGGCAGCCTTTAATGGGGCACCAACCACTTGGCACCCTAAAGGGTGATGCTGCATGCACAACAACGCTGATTGGTTGACTATGAATGGTAAGAAAGAATGCAAAAAGCTGTTCGCCATTTTTGTTGTTTTGGTCAGGGTTTACCTGCACCCTGTATTGCTTGCTGGAAATGTGACTGAATAGTGAGCAGGCAGGAAGACCCTTTCGGGGGGAAGCTGGGGCTGTTACCTAACACTGTACAATGCACTTGTCTAACGTTAATAGTGGTCATACATCACATACAACAATGTAACTAAGGGGTGGGACAGGAGCACACAAATCTTAGCAACAACAGCATAACTATGTGAGCTGCAGCACTAACATTCACAGCAGCATCTTGCTTGGTTAGCTGATGGAAGAAAAACCAATTCTTAGCTGAAGCTTCGGGAGTGAGGCTAAGGTGAGGTGGGGGGACAGGCTTTGCTACATATCTTAAAATTATGCCTTATTTTTCGTGGGGAGATGATGGATTTTTCTCCTGTTTGTTGCTCATTAACAGGCTGTAGACACACATTATCCTTTCAAAACGGGTGTACGCCAATTCTGCACACAATGTTGTTCATTGCTGTGTGTGCATCACATGAACAGATAAGTAAATTTGTTGATTATTTTGTGCATCAAGAGTGTTAACTCTTGGAAGATTTCACATTCATATTTACTAAAATCCACACTGTGCCCTGCAGGAGTGAAAACCTGTCATTGTGAGTGAGGATCCCCCCGAAAATGAGGCTTTACCGTTGGTTGTGTGTATTTTTGTACACAAGATACTGATTTATCGTGATTATTAAACTTTCCCCTTCACTTTGGTAATAAATGAAAATGCAGATTTAATCCACAGCCATTTTGAGTACACAAAATTAAAGTGATGCTCATATTCAACCCATTCAAAAGGAGGAATGAAATACAAGATATGTAGAATGATTATACAGTATGTATTAATCAGTGCTCATGTCATGTCTCTTTGGGTGTGACCAGGATAGACAGGATCAGGAATGAGCTCATCAGAGGGACAGCACATGTTAGAGGGTTTGGAGATAAAGTCAGAGAAGGTCAGACTGAGATGGTTCGGAGGAGAAATAGTGAATATATTGGTAGAAGGATGCTGGGTTTTCAACTGCCAGGCAGCAGGCCTAGAGGAAGACCAAAGAGGAGGTTTATGGATGTGGTGAAAGAGGACATGAAGGTAGTTGGATGCGGAAGACAGGGAAGATGGAGGCGCAATAACCTGAAGGGATAAACCGAAAGGAAAAGAAGAAGATGTGAAACTTGATAAAAATTTAACCATACAAAATGCACATTTTGACCCGGAATTACTATAAAAGTACTTAACCAATTAACTTTGTTCAGTATTTCTAAAAGATATGTAGGGTGATTAGTGCTCATGTGAAACATAATCCAAATGTGACCATGCAAAATATGAACAGCATAGTCTTATTATAAATTAAATTACTAGAACATTAATGGGGTTATGTTTTTTAAGTGTACAGGAGTAGGGGGCACATGACTTTAGGTTAAACGTCCGAAGGGGTACAAGACTGAAATGTTTGGGACCCACTGCTTTAGAAGTCACTTAGGCAATATAGGCGACCTAGCAAAGCTGTTTATGTTTTACTTATTTGGACCATTTCCACAATACCAGGGAGTATTGTGGCCCTGAAGGGTCAAAGAGGTTTAAAGAGGCATTGTTACTATTCCATGTATGTGTTTATGATGTCCACTGGAGGACGTACAGTAGTTGTTGTGCCACTCGGGTTTCTTCCATCAGCTTTTAGAGTTTGAGAAGAATCGGACAAGCGTGCAAATTAGCTTTGGTCGTCAGTAGCCGTGTGTTCAGCTGGAGCTCTAAAGCCAACTGATTCGGTGCGACAGGGACATCATTTGAACCGACGGGGCACAAACGCGGCACTTCATCACGCCTCCGCCTCATCTCGGCCCCCGTCGGCGTCGTCTTAATGTTCCCGCCGGTTGGTGTTTGCATTTAACTTGAATTTTGGAGACTTGTCAAAGCGGCAGATTCCCCGACAAAGCGCAGATAGGATCTAAATAGCCGAGTGAGGTTGCCGTTAGAAACAACACTCGTCTGGCGTCTTTCCAGCGCTACCGCAGGACTTAAAGTAAACAACAGAAGATGAAACCATACTAATGATTCCCCCAGGTCCCCCCGTGATTGTTTGGAAGCCATAAAAACCAGCGATTCCAGCAGGGCGTGAAATTAGCCACCTTCCGATTTCCCCAAACATGGTTAAAAATTAACAGAGGCAAATAGCGTCTTCGGCACGCCCGCTTACTTGCCCGGTGATGCAATTAAGGCGATAACAGGCACGAACATAACGACAGGATTGTCACGGCGAAGGTGCTGCAAAAATATTAATTGCGCCGCTTGTTGACGAGCTTGTCAGCGATCGCGGAATTAGAAAGTCGGCTTTAAATAGCCTGCTAACTGCCGCTATGACCTCATCCAAAGCAGAGAATGAGAAGACGTGCTGGTTGTGTCAGGAAGAGGAAAAAAGCAACACAAGCTGCAATAAATCAATTGTGTAACGTATGGATACAATAAATCATGCCTGTAAATGTTAGAATGTTCTCAAAATAGTCCATTTTATTACGTGGCATGAGAACACCGCTACTAAAATAACACAGTATATCATTTAATTCTATTTGCACATTACTTACAGACACACAGTCTCCAACGCATAAGTGTATTAGAAAGTATTCCGCAACAAAAAGCGTCCGGTTCATTCCATTTGTGTGCCCAGCTGCGTCTGGAGCTCAGCTCATGGAATTATTGCGGCCACTAGGGATGAGTTTTAGACGAGCGCAGGAGCGGATGTTTTCAGATTTTCCTCAGCTCAGCTCGTGTCTAAAGTTATTTGGTAAATTTGTTCCGCGGTACATTTGACAAGACGTGATGCTTTGGGTCACTGTCTGCGATTTTTCCAGCTGCTTGCTTCTAACTTGGCTGGTAATGTAGAGTCAGTCGGAAAATTTGCTCGTAGTACTGAACCCGGAGCTGTTGTGAAAAAAAAAAAAAGAGGGCAAGGCTGACTCCAATGGATGTTTGCATGAATTCCCAACTTCTCACAGATCATTCAAAGAATTAAATAATAAAGTTTTAACGATCACTCACACACACACACAATTTAATCTCAATAGGAGACTTTTGGGCTGTTCCGTCAACAATAAATATAGCAACTTTTGAGCAATCCATGTCAATTTCGTACTTGAAAGAATGTACCAGTCTTAAGCCCCACCCATTTCAGGTTAAGCCACGCCCATGCTCGTTAAACATCATCTTTAACACCCGAGCATGTTAAGCCAAGATAAAATGTTAATAACTATATTTCATGGCCCTTCTACGCCGCTGTACACTGCAGCTTGAGTGTGCAAAAAGTCAACGGGCACCGCAAAAGAGTAGCTAATTGACCAGACCCCTCACTCCTCGCAAGTCAGTCGTGTAACGCTCGCTACTGGTGCACCTGCATGCCTCTTTTCTCCAGGCATCTACAAGAGCTATTTGTGAAGCATTGTGAAGCCGGAGATGTAAAATGAAACTCAAGGCTCAATTTGCGTCACAATGCATACTAATGCACCCTTTCCTCGCTCTGATGCCTCTCATTGTTTGTGCAGGAGGCCCATTCTTCCCAAAAAGGTCTGTTTTTAGTCTTTAAGCGTACACAAATCTCCGACACGTTGATATGGAGGATTGAATGGAGATGTCTGAGTGCCATTAAAGCTGGAACTGCCACTTTCTGATATTATCAATGTCAAAAATAACTACAGCAAGACGGATTGGCAGGCCGTGAAGTGCTAATATTGTTTATCAAAACCCGACTCTCTGCGGCATCTGACTGCGGGTGTTTAAACATTGAAATATGATGAAAATCAACATGTGCATACCTGTCTGTTCCGATGAGCACGTAACCGGCGGCTCTGAGCAGTGGTGGGGGTGGGTCCGACCCCCATACCCCTGACCAATCGCAACACCGGAAAGCAGGCTGCGGCGTTTCGGTGAAGAGGAGAAGAATGCAGATTTCCCCTGTGCACAACTTGAGATTCACGGAGTATTTCATTCCAATCAACTTACTGTAGTGCCCCACTGGGGTCCTGTATCATTTTAAAGTCTCCGGAATGACAGGATAGAGCCCACTTAAATCAATGAAGAAGTACCTTACATTTGTCTTCCTTCGCTTAGAGCTGTATTCTGATTTATCATTAATATCGTACCTTCCGAAGCCTGCGTTTCTTAATAACGCGATAAATAAAACCTTTTCACGTTTACGTAATGCTGGTTGCCTTTCAATAAATGTTGGCGACCCAGTATTATTGTTGTATGATTTAAGGCATTCTAATAAAAATAACAATGTAAAGCCAATGAAGTGTAATAACAGTGGAACCTCGCTTTTGGTCCGACAAAAACAAATACGATTTTCCCATAAGAAATCATGTCAATCCGATAATATTAAAAGATATTTTATGGAGTATAATTATAGGATTGCATGCCGTCATACTAAATTGAAAAGCTCACTCTGATTTTTTTCAGCACGCCTGATTGCCTGCGGAGGAAGGAATGAGACTGATATGGAGTTGTTCATCAATCAATGCAATGATTAAACGATTTGGAATCTGTCTATAGTGTACCAACGCTAAAAGATCCGCTATCCATTCTTCAGAGAGACTGAGGGATCAGTGCGTGGATGCTTTTTTTGGGCATCGTTGGGCCTTGGCATGAAAACTGAGACTGTGGTACAGAGAACACATTCAAGTTATGGAACAAGATTAAAACTATTTTCCCCCAATTTGCTGGCAGAAATCTAAAAACACTTGAATTGAAAATACAAGACACGTCCATGGGCTTGTTTTTTACTGACATAAGACCAAGGTGCACATGCATGTGTTAGAAATACCTTCTGAGTGCATGCTGGGACCCCCATGGGTCAAACCCCCCATGGGTCAAACCCCCCATGGGACCCGTGCTAGTAAGCAACATTGTCGGAGTATCACATGTTCATCAGTGCGCAGCTGTTCCATTCCCGTTCATAGCTTCCTCATCCCTGCGTACTTGTTGCTATTAGCGTCCGATTGAAGCTTTCATTTCCAGAAAGCAGGAATAATCGTGGCGCCGGTAACTCGGAGAGACCCACTCTAGCAAGAATTTTTTTTTTAAATAAAGCATGAACTGACAAAGTGTCAACTTTAGGAAAAAATGCTTCCGGCGTCGCTTAATTGCTTGGTTGCAAACCTCGACGTTGATTCCTGATTACCCCCCAGAGTCGCCCACTACGCCATCTGTTACGCAACCTATAGCTTTAATAGCATAGCATTAGCCATAGAATAATAGGAATGGAAGTACCAATAGTAATAGTTGATGGGGAAAGCCGCAAACATGCAACATCAAACATGCACGTTTTTAATAAGCGCTGTGGTGTTTTTTACATTTGCACTGCATGTACAATACTCCGCCTGGCTGGCTCCTCCCCCTGCAGACCCTCCCGCATGGCGTGACGTACACCTCGAAAAACAACTGTCGTCTAAAAAACAACAACAACCTCACCTGACCTCTTTGCAATGTTTCAAAATATAATTCAATATCAATTAGATTATTGTAAATATGATAACTAATGAATGAATCATGCTCTTTTGTGGTTGAATATTACCCGTTATAAGTAAAAAAGGTATGCATATTTCAAACTTATTGCCTAAATTAAGCATTTTCAAGCATAAACATGGCTAAGGCATTCAGAAGATGCATTCAAAGACATTCTGATATGTAGTATTCTACACTGGTCAATATGTTGCATTGAAGTCAAAAAAGCACAACAAGGAAAGCGTGAGCTATTCTTTTATGTTATATTTGCTATTATTGCACCTCCTATATTAAGTAATATGCGCCTAAAGGTGAATATAGGGGTGTTAGTTCATGTCTAGAGGGCTCTAATAATGTAAAACGACATATTTAGAAGGTCATAACCAATGAAAATATTCCATTTATAAATAAGGAATCTTACTTCACTTACAGTGGTCGTGTCTGGGGCCAAAATGAGGGGTTACTGTACGTATTTCCAGCGCGGGTCCGACTCATTTGAGGCGCACCGGCTCCCTTTGCGAAGGCCTTCTCTTTCAATTGTGGACTGTTGTAACACATTGATTTGTTCCAGCTCCCCTTCTCTCTGTAATGACTTTAATTACTCTTTAATTTGGCGACAATGGACGCAAGCAAGCTAAATGCTCGGCAAGAGTTGTGGTTGCTCACCGAGCTGACGTTGAATCCCAAGGTGTCCAAAGTAGAGTACAAAGTACCGTTTGTCCTGTTCCCTTCCTTGACTGTGATGTGCTGTTTGTTGAGTTGAGTATTCCTGAATTCTCTGCTAAGTTAAGGACAGTAATGGAAAGTACTAGTAAATAATTAAAAGTATTGAGCCAGGCTAGTCTAAAAGGATAACCTCCTCTTTCCAGATCTCCTTGTAACAGCGCACAGAATCCACGACCCCTTGGCTTTCCTTTTCTTTAGCACACAACGTTATTTGTGTGGCTACGCAGGCACGCGCAGTCCTCATCCGCCCTGCATTCTTGTTTTTGATTTCATTATTTGCGTTTTTAATTGAAGTAAACACAAACCCCCACCTGCATGATTTTAACTTGCACCTATGAATTCCTGGTCCTCTGAAAGACACTCGCTTTCCTTTCCTTTTCCTTTGCCCGCGGCCCTTTTAGCGGCTTTTAGTGATTGATATGTTTGACAATGAACTTGAAAAACAGTGCCAGTTAGAGTGATGAAAACCCAGCATGCCATGGCATTCGATCTCATCTAGCGCAGGCATTTGGTGTCGGCCGTAATTATACATGCATGGGATTCTTACTATGACAAAGAGGAAGTACGGGGTTAAAGGTAATCGTGAAGTACTTCAAAGGACCGCGCGTGTATTTGACATTTGAGACCATCGATCTTCTTTGATCTTCTGTTTGAAGTTTATGACATGTTTATGACCTTCTACTGTCTATACATGTTTTAACATTATTAGAGCCCTCTAGCCATGCACTAACACCCCTATAGTCATATACCCTGTATACTCATATTTGTCAACATAGTAGACATAATAACAGTACATACATAAGATTCATGCTCATTTTTGTTGCTATCAAAGTGTTCCCTTGGGGAGCTGAGTGACGGGTTGGACAGGAAGTGACGTCGGGGGTTCAGAGTTCAGTTTGATTATGGTACAAGATACGGCCATAACAGTGGCTCGTGTTTTTATTTGGGATTTTATTAGGTATTATTGTGCCTGGGATACTTTAGACCTGCAATAAAAGCTTGTTGTTGCAGTGATCAAGTCTGGTGTTTGTGTGTCTCACCGAACATTGCAGTAACATTACTGACACCTGGTGACCGGTGTAGAATATGACATATTATCACGTCTTTGAATGTGTCTTCAGAATGCATTATTAGCAATTTTTATGCTTGAAAAGGCTTAATTTGGGCAAATAAAAGTAAAAAGTGCTTAACTCTACCTGTTATTTACTAAGAGTAAGTCATATTCAACCACAAAATAGCATGATTTATTAATTCATATGTTTTAATAAAAAGGCATTATTTAAGCCGCGAATGGCGAGGGATCACTCAGCTCTGTTAAAAAATGTGTCTTTTTAGCGCTGAAAGGGAACGTTGTTTGTCTGGACTTTGACCAGCCATATTGGTGTCATGTTGTGTTTGTGCTCCGTGTTCTGTTTGTGCTGTCTGTGTTCCTTGTGAGCATGTTTGCGTTGTGATTGGATCCTGACCCCTGTGTGTCCTCCAATCAGCTCTCTCCTCTCTCTTGCGTCCAGCCCACGTGTGTCTTGTTGTGCAATTAGTTTGTGTATTTAGTTCCCACTTTTCTGTTTGTATGGGGTCGTCATTTATTGTTGTGGTGAGTCTGTGCTAGTATAGCCTTGGTTTTGTAGCTCATTGAATGTTTTGGGGGTTTTGGACATTTCAAACTGGATTTTTCCCAGAAGCTGCCAAATTCTTGGCATTATTCTAAAGCTTTTCGGTGTTTTTTTGTGTTGCTGTCTCTGATTCCCTGCACTTGGGTGCCCCACATTCTGATTGTGACAAAAATATAAATAATTGAGTTGCTATGAAAAGAATTTACCTTTCGCCCATACAGTCAGTTTCTTTTTAACATTTGACTATTTAACGTTACTAGAGCCCTGTACACATGAAATAACATCCCTATAGTCACTCTTGCACTCCTATTATTCATTGTTTGCACCACATTGCAACCATAACTAATACACATTGCAGGGACTCGAAACGGCCGCTAGCCAGCAATCTAGCAATTAGCGAGCTAACCACTTAATTTAATTTATCCATTTTCTATGCCGCTTATCCTTATAAGGGTCGCGGACTGTCCTACTCAAGCTGACTTCGGGCGAGAGGCGGGGTACGCCCTGGACTGGTCGCCAGCCAATCGCAGGGCAGACAAACAAGCAGTCCCACTCCCATTCATACCTATGGGCAATTTAGAGTCGCCACTTAAGCTTACATGCATGTTTTTGGTATGTGGGAGGAAACCGGAGTACCCGAAGAAGACCCACGCATGGGGTGAACAAACAAATTCCACACAGAGATTTCCAACGGAGATTCGAACCCAGGTCTTCTAAATCTTTGTGCGGCCAACATGCTAACCACTCGACCATCGTGCAGTCTTTTATTTTTTTTTTTCCAAACTTAGGAAGCAAATAACTTACCACTTCCACACGCAACGGGAGGAGAACTTTTTTTTCACTCTATCATGTGAATACTGCACTTCACTTATATTTAAATATGTTTTGATAAACAATGATTCATTACTTCATTTTAGAACATACCTAAGGCAGTGATATTGCGAGGGATGCCTGTATAACCCATCTGGGTATGGGTAAAAATGCGTTGTGTTTCTGCAGTGGCAAAGCTTAATTATGTCCTGTCGTGTGTGTTTTGCTGGGTCCAGCCCAGTAATGAGATGCTGCCTAAAAGTGGAGACAGGAAGTGAAGTGGCCTTTTTGTGTCTGCATTTAAGGGCACCCCCTCATCTTTGAATGTTAAGCAAATTTATAAAAGGGCGAGTGGAGGAAATAATCAAAGGCTAAAAGCTTTTTATCTCCAAGGAATGGGAAGCCTTTATCCTCCGCACACAGCTTCCTCTTGTTTGGGATCATAAATGTGCAGAACAAAAGTCACATGACCACTTTGATTCTGGCTTTCATTTCCAAATGAGCCAACCGGTTCTCCGCTGCCCTGACATGCACCGAGCTCAGCGCTTCTTTCTAATGTGGGGGTTCTGACTCTTGTCTTCTTCACCGCTTCTTCTGCCCGGCGGTCGGAAGCAGAAGTCGCCGCTCCCTGCATTTAACGAGCAGGTCTCGACTGTTTGTGCTCGTCACATTCCACCATCAGCATTAATCTCCCCCTTACGAGAGTGAAGGGTTTTAGGCCGCCGCCGTGGAGGCGCTCGTACATCAACGCCCCCCTCGGTGGGAGCGTGATGGATTCCTTTGTAACGCGGCAGCTTCTTGCAGTAAGCACATCACTCATGTCGTTATGAAGCAAGCGCCGACACGCACACCCATGGGCTGCCCTCTTTTTTTCACACTACCTTTGGTTCTTGCTTGTGTAGGCTTACTCTTCTGCTCCTGAAGCGCTGCACACAAGCGTGACCGTATTTCAAGACATGCACCCCTACTGTGTTGCCTTATTTTTACGACAAACAGCCCGCACGGTGGCGCTTTTATCAAACCCCGTGAGTGGGATCGACTTGAAATGTCAATGCTAAATTTGATCTACACCTTTAGGGGACTGACAAAGCACGTGTCTGTAAAATGTGTGCGTAACTGCTAAACAAACATGGCCACAATCAAACAAAATGCCTTTGGGCAAAGTTGTTTGTGTAACGACTATAAAAATGCTATATATCTTGAAGATATTAGGAAGTGACGTTCATCCCTGACATTCATCCCTTCATTATAAAGGGAATCATTTTGTAGTTAAAGCATAGAAAAACCACCTTCTAAATATGGTTTTTAACATTATTAGAGCCCTCTAGACAAGAAATAACACCCCTAAAGTTACCTTTACGCTTGTATTTCCCCAAATGGTCGCCATTATAAGAGACAATAATCAATTTAAGACACAAAACTTGTACTCCGTAGGGGGTTCAGGGTTCAGTTCCTTCCTGCATGTGAGTTGCGGACGCAGCAGAACCAGCGTTACATCTGTTGTGATTATTGTATTGTGCCTGTTGTGAGATCACTCAAACCTGCAGTAAAGACCTGTCTTTGCGGCAATCAAGTCTGGTGCTTGTGTGTCTCAACATTACTGACACAGAATCACCAGTGCAGACTAATACGATCATGATTTTATCGGGGCTGCACGGTGGATGAGTGGGTAGCCTCACGGTCAGGAGGTTCAGGGTTCGAATCTCCGTTGGGCATCTCTGTGCGGAGTTTGCATGTTCTCCCCGTGCGTGCGTGGGTTTTCTCCGGGTACTCCGCTTTCCTCCCACATTCCAAAAACATGCATGTTAGCTTAATTGGTGACTCTAAATTGTCCATAGGTATGAATGTGAGTGTGAATGTTTGTTTGTCTATATGTGCCCTGAGATTGGCTGGCGACCAGTCCAGGGGGTGAGCTGGGATAGGCTCCAGGATACCCGCGACCCTAATGAGGATAAGCGGTATAGAAAATGGATGGATAATTTTAATGGCTGCGAAAAAACATTATAATGTCCCAAAAATTGTGGCACTAAAGTCAAAATTTCTATAGCAAATTTAAAAGAAGAAAGTTGAAATAATGGGAAAAAAAGCAGCCAAAATTTTTACGTGAATAAAGTCAAAATATTATGACAAAAGTTCACAATAAACATTGTGGGAAAATAATATGTGATTTTTGTAGCTTAGAGTTAAATAAAAAAAATGCACCCAAAATATGGGAATAATAAAGACCAAAGTTCATACTAATAATACATTTTTCACCAACACCATGAAGCCGAGATGCAGTTTTTCTTGACACATGCAGTATAAAACTACAGAACGTTGCTATGGTGCAATAAAATTCATGGAAAACTCCTCCGTTTGATTCCGAAACAAACATCACAGCTCCTTCTTTTCTTATGTGCAATACGCTGCTCTTTGCGTCCGTTAGCTTCTCTTTCTCTCTGTCAGCGCCACAGTTGGCGCCGTGACCGAAGAATAACTCTTGTCAATTGTTGTGCGCCGTAAGGAGTGCACTTCTCCTTGACGGATGGAGCTCGGCTGCCATGTCACCTCCACATGACACTTTGTCTCCCAACGGCGTCGTCTTTTTTTCGGAGGAGAAAAATCATCACTATTACATGCGGGGAGGAAAGGATGACCTTTTTGTCTCATTATTCTCTTATGCGGCGAACACCGCTGTGTTATTTGTTTGTTCAGCATCAAAAATACACCGCAACTCCCCTGTGGCCTGTGTGCTGCAGCATTTCCACACCATCCTGCAGCTCCGCATATTACAGTATACAGACAGTACTTTGGAGTAGTCCGTGAGTAGCAAGACGGTTACTGTGTGTCCTGCATGGTCTGACGCTGCATGAGTGCTGCCGGCAGGCGGGGAGCTGTGGTTCATTGAGGGTAAACATACGAAACAGAAACTGGGCCACATGGCAGTTTCCTAGCATGATAAGGAACCCGGGAATAGCAGAAAGAATACAAGACATCATCGTCCTTTATTGATATTTCAATATCTAGCCGCACATCATGCTTTCCGCTTTTTTCTCAACCAAATGATTCCGCGGAGAAGATTGAGAAGAAAGATGGCAAAAAACTTGACATGAAAGTTTGTAGACAACTTGTTGCCGTGTCGGTTCCAAGGTGCGTGTGGGTGGAATGGTGAGACATTGCCAAGAGCTGCTTTGCTAACACCTTATAAAAATAATTTTTGGATGAGAAAAATAACCCTTGCCAAGATGGGTGAGTACTTCTAAAGAAGTGGTGGCTGCTGGTCATTCAAGGAGAGGAAACTCATTTTTTTCCGGCCTACATCATAAATGCGTTTAGTAATTTATGTGTAATTCTGCGTTCGTACTGCAGTCGCATCGCATATGTATCATATTTATATCCACATATGAATGAGACCTGAAAAAAAGGAATTGTGCTGTTCACACGGAGATGAAAACGTCAGATACAAGTCACATATGAGCGAAGAAATCGGAGTTGACCTGCAGTGGTCTGCATGTGCCACCAGACCATGAAACTCAAAATGTCCGTGCAAACAAGAATGCTCAGACCTATTCATATTTAATGAGCCTTGATTGCATGTCGCTCGGTTCTTGTGAATCGTGCCCGCTGAGAAGACACCAATACAGGTGGGCCGATGTTATTGGACATCCCTGCGCTTAATATTGTCATGATGCAATGCACGGCATAGGACACTCACACAATAACATTACCAGATTAGGGCAGACAAGTGGAGGCAGAAGATCAACCACCTTCTCGTACAAAATCTTGTCTCTCTTAATGCACAGCATAGGACACATACAGTATTCAATAATCAAAATTCTGTTGTATGCATGGTATTATACTTTGTGGAAAAGGAGTACGCAACTTTTCAGCCCCATTTTGTGCATACGCAGGATTTACAGGTAAGGCCCCAGGTCAATTCCATGTCAAAGAGGATTAAGGCAGTGCCAGATAGCAATGCTTTGGACTTGTTCACTGTGAAGTGCACTCAGTCGCTGCCAGATATTTACACCATGACTGTGTCTCGACTCATTTTCCGTGCAAAGTAGCAGTCGTCATTCCCGCAGTGAGGCAGGTGTCATGACCGCATTTTAGCCCCGAGCGTCTGTCATTTAGTGGGGCAGAAGAAGCCATGTGTAGAAATTGCCGAAATCAAAGCAAAAAGCAGCAAATAAGTCACAAGCAGTGTGGCCTTTGGAGCGACGTTGACAAAGAGGGAGGAACTGTTCTCGACCCTTCTAATGAGCGACAACAGACTCTTATTCATGTGCCTCCGGGAATGAATAAATATTCTTTTAAAAGAGCATTTTCTTGCACGAGAGTAAAGTAGGCTCACATTCTGTGCAAAGTCGAGTGGCACGGTCAGAAGCCTTGTGCAATTTTATTGGCATACTTTTGCCCAAAAATGTTGCCTCACGCTCAAAAAGTCAGCTTTCCTTTCTCTGTTGTTTATTGCGGTTAACTGACTGCAGCGGTATGTGAATTTCCACACAGTAGGATTGACTATTAATAAACGGATGGAGTAATTTTGTAGATAGACAATAGAAAACCTTTCTAAATATGTTTTATTACCAGTATTAGAGCCCTGCGGACATAACAGTCACTTTTACAGTCCTCTTGTTTGTTTACACCACATTGCAGTAGCGGAACAAATGACGGGGCCTGTCTAAAGACATAAAGACATGCCATAGAAATTAAAAAGCCATGGATCTTTGCAGTTTTTTGGTGATTTCCTGTCCCTATTCCAAAGAGCACCTCTTCCTTCGGACTTCTATGCTTTTCGAAAGTCTTTGTTGTGTTCCTCTTCAATGTATTTGTTCTGAACTTAAGAAATAATTACAAATGGAGTGGGGAAGAAGGGCAGTGTCAGAAGCACCTACCACTGCCCCGTATGGAAGTGGTAGGTGATGGAACCTACCACTTCCACACGGTATGGGAGGATAATTTTTTGTTGTTGTTATCGTGTCAAACATGCCATGGCTGACTTTACGTGCTGTTAAAAGCAGTGCCGTGGTTTCCTAATTATTTTCTGTCATTCCCCCATTTGGGGGCAGAAATGTTTTCGAGCCCCCCCCCCCCCCCCTCCCCCCACTATTGAGAATCTGATATCTATTTATTTATCTGTACTGTATAGACTGAACTTAAACCTGAAACCAGCAAAATGGAGAGCAGTGAAGAATTCAAGCGTACTTAAGAGTCAAATTGCATGCTGAGTACTACAATTCATACATGTGTAATATTACTGCTGCCTACTGACCAGAATACTACATATAACTTGTCTTTCAATAGACGGCGATCATGTTTGAATTATGCGGTGAGGGAAGACTGTTGCTCATGATTGTAATGCAGCTCACAGGCTTGATAATAACGATGCCGGTCCGTTTTTTTTGTGCACCCTTAACTTTATTTCACAGTACTTTGTCTGAAAGCAGATTACATAGTGTTAAAATGAAAGGAAGTAAAAAATAAAAAGAAAAACTTTTTTGTGCTCTTTTTTTTTTTTTTTTTTTTTTTATTATTTTTTTTTTTTCTTAATGTTTTTTTTTTTTTCTTTTTTTTTTTCATAATACACAAGTGCTACAATATGCAGTATAAAAAAACCCACGTTGCTAAGTCGTTAAATGAAATAGAAACTCCCACGAAAATGCTTTTGAAAATATTAGAAATGGAAACAAAAGCAAGGAAAATGTGTTGGAAATAAAACAAAGGAAATTTACACTTGTACACAACAATCTCAAAAATCTTAAGGCGGTTGAAATACGAGCTAACGCGAGGGTGCTTACGGGAACGCCGCCGCGTCGGGCTCACGGGTGCTTCATTTCACGTGAATGAATAAAGCACACACACACACACACACACACACACGCTAAGAGAATGTCAACAGCGACACTGATTGTACTGCTAATCCAAGCACTTGTATAATGTTGTCCTTTTTTAACAACAAATCCCTTTCATTAGGAATTCTAGCTGGGGGTCTAACGGTACGTGTATTCAAAGTCCGTCTTTGAGTACAGTACTGAGGCGTGTCGCATTGCACGTGAAGTGAGGGGACAGGAAGTTTTAACTGCCTTGCAGTGTAAACAAACAAATACAGTGCAGCCCAGCCTTTGGCATGCAGGAGTCATGGCTAGTGATAGTGCCAAGGAGAAGCCAGAGCTTGAAAACCCTCTTCCGTTCCGGAACACTTGGCCTTCCTGATGGATTATGTAAACCACGGAAGTCCAAACTGGAGGCCACATACTGAAAAATGACTCAATGCAAGGGCAACTCTGATATGCTGTAAAACAACACAGGTAGATATGCTAAGAAGTCATACCGTATATGACAAATAAATGTGAAAAAGCATATTATTAGTGTGAACTTTGGTCATTTTTACTGTTTTTTGATAATTTTCCAAATGTTTCAACTTTCTTCCTAAAATAATGTTCTTCTCGAAATATCACGACTCTATTTCCATAATATTTTAAATTCTAATATTACTATTATTTCACAACCATCCATCCATCCATTTTCTACGCCGCTTATCCTCATTAGGGTTGCGAGTATGCGGGAGCCTATCCCAGCTGACTTTGGGCGGGAGGCGGGGTACACCCTGGACTGGTCGCCAGCCAATCACACGGCACATAGAGACAAACATTCACACTCCCATTCATACCAATGGACAATTTAGAGTCGCCAATTAAGCTAACATGCATGTTACCAAATTTTCCAAAAATTACAACTTTAATTTGTAATTTGTAATTAACACTTTCAATCCATTAAAAAACTAATATTTCAACTCTGTGCTACTAAAATGACATTTTTGTTCCTCGTGATATGACACAAGTATTGTCTTTTGTGACAATTTTTCTCTTTAGAATGCCTTTTTTTTGGGTAATATTTTGATTTCATTCTTGTACATTTACAGCTTTACAATTTTTCTGCCACCCAATTTTCCAAAAATTGCAACTTTATTATAACAAGTTGAGAATATTTCTTCTTAATTTGACTTTGTGCTACTAAAAAGATGTTCATTTTCTTGGTAGACAACAACCTTCCCTATTAATATTGTGACTTGGTTGTGGTGAAAGCAGTGCGGGAGCGGACTAAAACAGACCACTGCTCCAAATTGGGCAGTCCCAGTAATGCACATGATCCAAAGTCTTTGTGGCGTGTTGTGAAGCTTAACTAAAGCATTGTGTCGCTGAGCTGACATTCATTTGTGTATTGCGCATTCATGAATATACAATGAAGCCACCGCCTCTTTGAGCCCGCGCGGAATACGCCCGGTAAACATCCTTTTGACACGTTACAAGCCTCACAATATACTGCCAAAAATTCATAATATACAAATTCACAGCCAGTAAGTCAGAGGAATCACATTCTGGAGTGTTTGCTCTAGCGTGTTGATAACCGTCCGTCCGGTAATTCAACTCCGTAATGTACAAAAGGACGTGACAGCCTCACAGTTTTATTCAAAAAGATGAAAGCTTTCAGCAAGCAACACAAGGCCCATCGGAGGAACCAACTGCTTTTCCCCCCATTCCGACGTCAGACATTATGCAGTATAGTACACTGGAAGCAAAACAGAATGGCTATAAATAAATAGTAAGTAAAATATACATAAAAGCTGCCATCGACACATTTTTGTATGTTACATTCATCCATCGGGCTCGCCAGCAGGGAAGTGCCGTCATTGTCCTTGCACTTCCTCTATGGGATATAATTCCCAATGCTCAGCTCATCTTTTCACTTTCCAACGAGGGGATAGAAATACTTTTGAAAAATTGCTCATACCATTCCCAGACCGTGCAGGAATATTGTAAACAGTTTTTCTACTTTGGTCATAAAATTAGACTTTCTTTTGTGAGTCTGATGAATGGAACCTTCAAGGGTGTGAATTGCATTAAAAAAAACATATTTTTACAAAGTACGTGTAAAAGTCCAGAGAACAACAAAAAACGACTTTCTTAAAATGCGTCTGGTCCGTAGCAAAGCAAAGAAAAACAACCATATCTGTACATAGTGGATCAAATAAGCATATGCGGGGATTTTTCTTTAAACCCCCCTCCCAAAAAAGAGTCCAGATTAAGAAAAACTGAGGTTTCAGTAAACAAGTTTCATAGAGTAGTTTTCATACTACACAACAGCAAATCCACTTTCACAGGACTCGGCCATGCGATATCCAAAAACCTACGATTCATTGTAACATATATATTATTATTCTTAATAATTAGCAGTATGTTTTCTCTTTAATAGATTCTTTACATAACATGACAAATGCTAAAGATTTCCCCCTCACAGACAAAAGACAACGTGTGATTTAGAGCGTGGAAGATAGTCTGATGAGGTTCTTGTGTCATATCTTCAGAGTCCACGGTTAAAAAGACCTAAGGGGGTTATGATTTATTCTGGGCCGAAACGCCTTTCCAGTAGTCTAAAATATCATGCAGGTCCTCGTCCTTCGCAAACTGTACCTTCTTGCGGAGCGCGTGGCCCGCCGCCATGTATTCGTCGTCTTTGTGCCGTTTACGGTGCAGCTTGAAGCGCTCCCAGATGCTGTGCGAAGGTTTGCAGTAGTATTCGGGACTGGACGAGTAGCTCAGGTTGTGGTACTGCGACGGCAGCTGGGAGTACGCCAAGTCTCTAGAGCGAGAGTGCGAAAGAGGCTCCAGCATGGGCGACTTCATGCCGTCCGGTCCTTCCAGCTCTTCGATTTGAGCGTCGGGATAAGAGTGGCGGTGGTCACCGTACTGACGGATCTTCTCCGCTTCCGCCCTCAGGATGGCGGCGGCGGGCGTTACCGTAAGGACACTCTCCCCCGTCGGGCAGGTTTTCTCGATGTACCTGGATTCGGTGCGGTAAGGCCTGGGGCTTCGCATTCCTGAGGCAGTGCTGGGCCTTTTTGGTGATGCGTCCGAGGAGCGATGTCTCTGCAGGGAATGGTGGTAGCTGTCCTGATAGGGAGGGGACAGAAGGCCGGATTTGTTCTGCGGCTGCTCCGATATGAGCACCAACTGGGGTTCTGCGTTGGACACTGCTCCAGACCTTACCCCTTGGTAAGAAGTGGAGTCTGACTTGAGAGCATCAATGCAGTTGTTAATGATCTGGTTGACTTTGTCCACCTCCTTTGCGATGGTGGAAATCTCTGCCACGGAGCCCTGGCTGTTCCCAGCCATCCCCATGTCGCACTCCCTGCGTTCATGGTGGTCCAGGCTTCTCACCTCCATGTAACTTCCCTTCATCATTTTGGGAGTTTCGCTTATTTCTTGAAATTTGTACTGCTCCATTTCACTTGCCGAGGGTAGGTAGGGCAAACGCGCCGCCATGCTCTCCCCGGACAGCAGTTGCTTCTGGGACATGCGAGAAATAGTCCCCCCCTCCAGTTCTTGCCCATACTTCAGCTCCATTATGTTTTTCTTCAAGCTTCCTGCTTTTTTGTGCTTTTCATCTTGTTGGCGCTTTCGTCGTAAGCAGTAGTAAACCAGCCCTAGAAAGATAACCATGCTGAAGAGGCAGCCCAGAATGGTCATGATGTAATGAGTGGCAGTTGCGTTGTTTGAGTCCCTCGACTTGCCCTTCCAGGGCCCAGTGGTGATTGTCAGACAAGTGTGGTTGTGTCTTAATGAGTTACGAATGGAAGCAACACAATATGTGTAGTTTGTGTGGGGTTTGAGGTTCCTTAGGTCAATGTCCTGCCTAATTTCATTCAGGGGTTGGATGTCCATGAAAAAGCTGTTGTTGTACAGAACGAGGATGTACATCTTTTTGAATGGATAGGGGATCTGGACCGTGATGGTGGCGCCTGTGTTGGACACCTGCTTCAGTTTCATTAGAGGGTTAGCTTCCACTTCATTGTTGGTTGTACTGATGTTGTTTGGAATGATGTCTTCCGGTTCTGTCCCTGACGGACAGTCCTCCAACCCACAAAGGGTGAAGTCTGGTGGAGGTGTTGTGGGCTCGGGGGGAAGAGGGAAAAACGGTGTAACATAGTCGTCGGTGCACACGGTGGTGAGCATGTGAAGAGCATTGCGATATGTGGGGTTGTTCGGGTTCTGGCTGAGCAGACTATAACCAGACACACCACTTGGAGAGTCGCAGACCATTCTCTCGTTGGTCCTGTTGGGGAACACAGAGAGCCACTTGACGAAGCCGAGTAATTCACAGGAGCAATTGAAGGGATTGGTGTAAAGCTCGCAGGTGCTCAGCTTAGTCAGGCTGGTGAACGTGGAGCCATCCAGCTGCTGAATGCGGTTCATGGACAGGTCGATGTTCTCGATGTTGGGGCACTCCCAAAAGGCATTGGGTGTCACAGTCTCAATCAGGTTGGCCTGGAGGTAGAGGTACTGCAGCTTGCCGAGGCCTCTGAGGATCCCCTCTGTCAGGTTGCGTAACTTGTTGAAGCCCATTTGAAGAACCTGTAAGTTAAACTGAGCGGAAAAGGCCCCATCTTCAATGTAGGATATCTCATTCTTAGTCAGGTTCAGGTAGGTCAGGTTGGCAAAGCGGCTGAGGGCTGAATAGTGAATACTTTTTATCTTGTTCTCGTTCAGGCGAAGGTCCACAATGGTGCTATTGATGTGCTGTGGGATGGCCTCATAAGGCGGTTGGTTTTGGCTACAGATGGCAAGCCACACGAAGCCCTTTTCGCCCTCGATTAGCCAGCAGTCTGCGCTGACTTGGCTCACCTGGCTGAAATACACAATGGCTGCAGACCAAAGCAGGGTGCTCGTTGCCATGCTCCAGCTGCAGGCCACCGGTACTTCCCTGCGAGTCATGTCTGAAGAAAAGAGGAGGCGACCTAGCTGTGGTTTCAATTCCAAAGCAGAGGGAGTACGGTCAGCCGTCACTCCGTCATGGATGGATTCGTTTAGATTTGCAGATGCAAAACTTGTGGCATCGTCTCTGCTTGGTTTGTGCTTTTTGTGTCTGGAGCAAACATCATTTTACTCCAATTGTCTTCTTCGCATCACTTGCTTCCACGTGGGTGCATAACCTGCAACACAGAAACACGACAATTAAACATCATGCAAAGTTGCTTTCGGGGGTCCCGTGGTACGTGTATTCATAATCGGACTGTCCGTAACGGTACAAAGCCCACACGGAACACACTGAGTGAGGGCGATTTAGTTAGTCCATGAACAAATACAGTGCAGCTTAGCCTGTGGCTAGCGAGAGTTATGGATAGGGATATTGGTAAGAGAAGCCATTTCCATTCTGTTCCATTTTATTCTGCATATCCGGGTCAGAGTCGTTGGGGCAGCAGTCTCTGTAGGGAAGTCCAGACTTCCCCGTCTCCGGCCACCTCTTCTAGTTCCACTGGGAAGACAGCAAAGCGTTCCCAGGCCAGCTCTGAGACATAGTCCCTCCAGCGCATCCTGGTTCTGTCCTGGACCCAGGGAGCTGGAGCTGAACTTGCAGCTGGAGCTGGCTACAAACTGAAACTTTTATTGCTGCACCTTTGGATTGGGACTGAGGTCTTGCCCGAGGTGGAGGATTTCAAGTATCTCGTGGTCTTTTTCGCTTGTGAAGGAAGGCTGTTGCGGGAGATTGGCAGGCATATCGGGGCTGCGAGGTGGACGCTGTGGCGAACCGCCGTGGTGAAGGGAGAGCTGAGCCTGAAGCCAAAGCTCTGGATTTACCGGTTGATCTATGCTCCCACCCTCACATTTTGTCATGAGCTTTGGGTTGTGACCGAGAGAACAAAATCACAACTAGTGGCCGAAATGAGTTTCCTCTGTAGGGTGGCTGTACTGACTTGAAGAGATAGGATGAGGAACTCGGTCACACAGGAGGAACTCAGAGTAGAGCTGCTGGTCCTTCATATCAAGAGGTTTGCAAGTAGCAGTTTTTTCTGTTTCATTTTCATTGCAGCTGTTAAGCAAAACCTAAGCAGTAGTAGATTATGATGTACCTTTACATCAGTGGTTTTCCAACAGGGGGGGCGCGCCCCCTGGGTGAGGGGCGGGGTTATGACGGGGGAGTTCGGGGCTACCACGAACAGTTTCTGTATTTTTTGAGGGGCTGAAAATCATTGTATCCCTAAAAGGGGTGCGCTGCAAAAAAAAGTTTGGCAACCACTGCATTACACCCTTACCATATATGCTTTACTCCTTCGCACCTCGCTGTGTGCGTGGCAGACTATTAAAACAAACTATCAGCCAATTACCACTTGACAGTTTGGGGAAAGCCTAGGTTCCCAGTTGACCGTCCATTAACCTGCAGGCTGTCAGATGCAGCGAGGCCAGCATTTAGACACCGCATTAAACAAATTATACAGCACCGTGTGCAAATGGTGCTTTGGATCGATGCGTTTAGGGTTTCCATCTGACAACTTCAATGCATAAAGTCCTTATGTGTGCTCAGGCTTATCCCCAAGAAAGGGGGGAGACTTGTGCTCATGCCATATAGATCTTTTTTTTTTAGAGAGAGAGAGAGACGAGTCTTTTGCAAACATCACCTCAAAATAGCTCTGTAATGGATTGGTTCTGTCTAAATTAAATGTATCTTGCGGCACTGGCTTTTATATTTGGAGACGACATTACTTTAAATGAAGGTTTGCAAAGTCAGCAATAAAGTTCAACAGATTGTGATATTAGCATCCCAGTAAAGACGTCCATTAAATTCGAAGGGTCAATTATAGTTGACATAAGGTTTGTGAGTGTTTTTTTTTTTTAACCATAGACAAGTGAAACATCTGTGAATGTGTTTATTATGTACAGTATGTCCACCATGAATTAATGTAAAAAGAGTCTGTTGTGTGTTTGGGTTGTATCACACCAGCTCACTCTTCAACTGACTCAGTGCTTCTCCACTTAAATCAATTATGCTCATTTGCCTCATTAGAGCTCTCTTTTAGGACAAAACGGGGATTATTTTGCTTCCATACAGCACATTTTGACACTGGGCAGCAAACAACAACAGTTCCTAACGAAAAATTGCCTGTGAAACTGAATTTATATTCACTCTAGGTACCCTTAACAGGTATATTAGTTTTAATAATGATAATGCAAAATTTAATTTGCAAAAATATAATCTAATAATTGTTGTTTTAATTCCGATAAAAGTGTAAAATTTTATATAATCTAGCATCATATACTAATCATAATAATAATAATAAGTCAATTGTTATATATATATATATAGTAGTGTTCAAAATAATAGCAGTCTAATGTAACCAGATCAAGTACCGTTATTAGTATATTTTTATTGCTACTTGCTTACCAGTAGGTGCAGTAGATTCTCAGAAAACAAACAAGACCCAGCATTCATGATATGCATGCTGTTAAGGCTGTGCAATTGGGCAATTAGTTGAAAGGGGGGTGTTAAAAAAATGGCAGTGTGGCATTCAATCAGTGATCAATTTTGTGAAAAAACAGGTGTGAATCAGGGGACCTCTATTTAAGGATAAAATCAGCAATTGTTGAACATGCATTTCACTTTGAAAGCCTGAGGAAAATAGGTTGTTCATGACATTGTTCAGAAGAACAGCGTACTCTGATTAAATAATTGATTGGAGAGGAGAAACCTTATGAAGAGGTGCAAACAATGCAGCTCCAGGATGATCAAAGACAACCTGGAGTTACCTGTAAGTACTGTGACAGTTAGAAGGTGCCTGTGTGAAGCTAATGTTGAAAAAAGACATGTGCAGAAGAGGTTACAATTTGTCAAAGAACACATTAACTGGCATGAAGAGAAGTGGAGGAACTTTTTGTGGTCTGATGAGAGTAAAAGTGTTCTTTTTGGGTCCAAGGGCCGCAGACAGTTTGTGAGACGACCCCCAAACTCTGAATTCAAGGCACAGTACACAGTGAAGACAGTGAAGCATCGTGATATGGGCATGTTTCTCCTACTATGGTGTTGGGCCTATTTATCCCATAGCAGGGATCATGGATCAGTTTGCATATGTCAGAATACTTGAAGAGGTCATGTTGTCTTATGCTGAAGAGGACATGCAAAAAAGTTTGTACAAAATAGTTTTGAGTTTGTAAAGTCAATGGCAAACACTGCTATGTTTTTAAACACCCCCCTTTCAACTAATTGCCCAATTGCACAGCCTTAAGAGCGTGCATATCATGAATGCTGGGTCTTGTTTGTTTTCTGAGAATCTACTGCACCTACTGGTAACCTGTTTGCTATGTAGCAATAAAAATATACTAATAACCATTAACAATGATTAATCTGGTTAGACGCATTGCACTGCTATTATTTTGAACACTACTGTATACTATATATATACTTTATATAATAAGTCTATTATTATTATTGTTAATGTACTTATTAATAACAAGCAATTTCATATTTAATAATTTTGGTCTACCCCGCCTCCCGCCCGAAGTCAGCTGGGATAGGCTCCAGCACACCCGCGACCCTAATGAGGATAAGCAGTATAGAAAATGGATGGAGAATTTTGGTGTCTTTGAATTTGGGTTTCAGTTTGAACAAAATGTATATGAAAATATTACACATACACAAATATTACACATTTTATTATATATTATATTATATTGTATTTTGTTTTTGTTTAAAATGTGATTATGTTAAACCATTGCACTTTTTATTTTATGAATAATAGCTAGATATTATAATAATAGAAATAATAGCAATATATTGTATAGATAGACGTAATGTTGCTGTGTACTTTTTTAGACAAAACACTAATCGAGACTGAGTCAAGTAGTGCACTCTGTTTTTTTTATTGCTCACAGTCAACCAAATTTGTAATTATAAATTGATTATCATGCCCAGCTATTCATCGAGGACTGATATAAGGTTGGCCCTGTGGGCATTAAACAACATGTTAACGACTATGGGATTTGTGATAACTGGTAAATTGTGTTGTATTGATTTTAGAGTGGAAATCGTTGTCTCATTTGTGTTTTGATGAGCAAATGTTTCACATCTGCAGACCACTCATTAGAGCTCCAACTTCTTCATTGTCCAGTCCATGGTTGGGGGTCAACACCCCCCCAGGAGGTGCTGAATGCAAGCAGAGGTGCTGGCAAATAATTGATTTTTCCATGTTTTAGGTGGGGAAATATTTCTTTTCATTGAAATAATGGAAATTGAACATGTAAATTGTGGCTGTAAAGGGATGACTGCTGCAGTGTAGGATAGCGAATTGCTTGAATTTCCCTTATGGGGATTAGAAGGAGATAAAAATGTAATTGCGGCAATGAATGCGTCTAGATGCGATCTTCAGGACGTGCTGGCGCCACTTTTATATAAATGTATTTCGTCAAGCTGCTGCCTTTTCCTCTAATACTGCCGTGGCATTTGTGTTTTAAACTTTGATTGAATTGCTGTGACATTCGCTTTACAGGAAGCCAGTGCAGCCAGTGGAATATTAAATATTGTTGTGCAAAGATGATATAGTGGATCACAGACGTGATGATCTGAAGCTTAGCCGCAATGGGCCTCCAGGGTGAGATTTTACATTGAATTCTATTTTTGCTTTCCCTTTTCATCACTGCCTGTTTCTGTCCTTTCATCTATAGCTTAGAATTGTGATGACTAGATATGTGTTTGCATTTAATACTTGTGACGCTTCGTGAAAAAAATGAGCAACAATTTAAATAAAATGCTATCTTGATGGGCTTTTTAAAAAATTTAATGTTACCTTTGTCATATGCTGTATGCATAAAAATGCCTGAATGAATTAAAACACAGATATAAGGCATTCAGACGATGCGTTCAAGGACATTCACGATATGCAGTATTCTACACCGGTCACTATGTGTCAGTAATATTACTGTAATATTGGGTGAGATACACAAGCATATGATTTGATCACCAAAATAACAGACTTCTATTGCAGGTTTGAATAATTTCACAACAGGCATGAAAAACATGGGTTATTTTGGGTAGAATGAGTGTAAGGGTGAGACTCTGGGGTGTAAGTTCATGTTTAGAGGGCTCTAATGATGTTAAAAAACGTATTTAGAAGGTCATAAACAGTTTTTTTATGCTGTAACCACCAGAATGTACCATTTATGTATGCATATATTGGGAATTCACTTCTCATGGTCGTACAGAAAGTCTGTTCCAGGGTCAAACTATCACCTTAACTGTACAGGGGTTGTTTTAAGAAACATTTTCTAACTCATTATGTTAGGGTCAAAATGCAACAAGTAAATATGTGAAGTGATTTTTCTTAAGACACGAGGTATTGCAGTGCCAGTAGCGGCTAACATTAGCAGTCACCCCTAATGCCTTGGGGGACTTCTGTTGGCCGCGGAGATGATGTAGAAACGTTTTTGCAGCTATTGCGACATCGTTTTTAACCTTTTACCACCGTCCCTTGTCAGATTTGAATAGCACCAGCGCGGTAAAGTTTAATCTCGCCTCACGATGCTCTGCGCGAGCTGCAAATGACAAGTGAAAATGCCTTTCCCTCGTGCCGTGTTTTGCCCCCAAGAACCGCTGTCTATAAAGTGGCATTCTATTTAAAAGCTGTCATCTATTCTGCTTTGAACTTTGAAAAAAGTTCCCTCGCGTTCCGGAATTCAGCAATCTTGCTGCTCCAGCTCAAGGCCGCCGCTTTACAGTCACAATAACATCTCCTGCAACGCTGAAAAAAGAAATGAAAATGCTGCTTTAAAGCAGGATGAGGCGCGCCTAAACGGCGTCTAAATGTTCTGCGCGTTGAGAAAAGCTGCGGTCAGCCACACGAGTAGACGACGGAGGACGAGAATGCCAATGGCTGCCATTTAAAAGCACCTTCAGGATGACAAAGGAGCAGCAGCGGAGGAGAACTGACGAGAAAAAGAACACCCTCCGAGCCCCCAAGGGCGGCGAGGAAGGGTCCGAATCAAATGTTGCATGAAATGAGTATGAAAAAAACATCTCTGTAGAATATCTACCCAGGCAAAACATCTCCGACGGCGGAGTGCTGTCGAGTCTGTGACCTTTCGCACAAATAGCCGGCGTAGGGCGCGGGCAAAACTCGGGCCGACCTCCTGCCACTGGCGGCGTGCCGGCGGCGCTGCGGGATCTCTTAGTGTCTAAATGCTTTAAGGTGGACCCGAGACGTCTGCTTTTGCAGGCATTGGCTGGGATTTTGTTGTCTCACGGTGACTCAGTGACTCAGTGCTTCTCCACTTTCAGCCAGACATCAATTAGGCTTGTTTGCCTCGTTAGAGCGCACAAAATATCCACACAAAATGGCCATGACTTTGCAGCCAAACAACAAACGACGGCACCGGGCTTCTTCCAAACTATTTATCAATGTTTTTGTAAGCACTTTTCACTGCCGTGATGTTTACGCCTTTCTTCTTTACGGCTTACCTATAGTGAAATAATGCAAAGTTGCAACATTTGAATCCAAAATGAATATTGCATGGAGTACATGCCTTCTAATCATCCAAATTATATTGAAGAATTGTATTTGTTTTCATCTCAACTGACTCTGCAGTCCATGCGTATGATAATCAGCACATAAATGCTGTGTAATCTTAGATTTGTATTTGTTTATGAGGATAAGCGGCATAGAAAATGGAAATTTTAACTCAAATTCGATGAAAATCCTACACACTAACTATTTATTATATTTCGGGGATTTTTGCCCTTGAAATTTCTACACAATGCATGTTAAGATCTTACAAATAATCCAACATACACTTTAATATATTGGTTTGGCTTTTATTTGTGTTTTGATTAGAACTGCAGTTATACTGTAACTATGTTATACAGTGTAACCATGACAATACATCATTACCCTTTTGTCCATGAATAGAAATAATACTTGTATATCCTTTTCCTGTTTAAATTTCAGCTAAAATCTGTTGAAGTGAAATGTATTTTTTATATGTATACAATATATATTTTGAAATTTCTGTTTATTTTGAACTAAAACTATTGCACTTGTATCAAACAAAAATTACCCATGTTTTATTTTAATAAAATTAGATAAAAATAATAAATAAATATGACATTTTTTTCATTCATATAATGTGATAATTTTGTAATTACTTTTCTTTGGTGATCTCAGGAATAAATATGCTTCATAGTCAGGCATACTTTTACCCCTCCCCTTAAGTTCCCCAAAACTGTTCCTCGCTACACAAATATGAGTCTGTATTTTTATTTTTTTTCAGATTCCTAACCAGGCTGAAGAGTTTCATCTCCCGGTCGTCCTTAAAGGGACAATGTGACCGGACCGGACTGCCCTTCCGCCACAAAAATGGAACACAGGTAGGAAAAGTTTTCCCGGACATAAAAACAGTGAGGACAACCATTCGAAGTAACGCCGGTGCCTTAGTGTCACGCACACGCTGCCATGCTTAGGCGTAGCCAGCAGTGTTGGTGCTGCCTTATGAGGGCTTATTTGCCACCAAAGACCCACTTTCCATAATGGCTGCAATCTGCACGCTCCAGCGCAGCCGGCCAGAACACCCGAGGCATCACACGTTGAGCGTATTCCCCTATCAGAACCGGGCAGCCATTGCACAGGCTCCATGCTCCACCATTCAGGATTTATGCACTGGCTAATTAAGGCTTTTCTTTTCCCTTTTCCACTTCTGCGGATAACCTATTGAAACTCCCCCCCTTTGAAGGACCATTCAAACGCAGACTTGTACTTTTCTGTCGGAGCTGGTCGGGGCTGACCGGGGGCGGGGTGGAAGGGCTATATACCAGGCTGATGCAGGAAGAAGCTTACACACACTAGACTCCATCCATGACATTTCATACACAACTGTGTTGAAAAACAAGTAGCTTCGATTTCCATCAAGTTATTTGAATGTTTCCTCATCGCCATTCAAACCTTACCTGAGCTGGAGGGAGGGATACATTGTGGTTGTCTACATCAACTGAGGGGCATTGGTAAAATGTAGTTGATGATGTGGGAATTCAAAACAATGTGGGCTGTCAAAAACAATGGAGTCCGAATGGCGTGCAGTACTGTCCTGCATCCAGCAGAGGCGCTGTTGGTTCAGTCCCAACCAGCTTGCTGTTTACCGTTAGAGTCATAACATGTGGCTGTTCAACTGCTCCGTACAACATTGGCGTGGAAACAGGGAAACATTCGGAGCGAGGTTATCCCATTCACAAAAAACTGGTTTGGAAAAACATACAAGAAGTTTCAGTCAAAATTGAGACCTATTTTGGTGTACACTTGTATGTGTTTGTCCTGAACAGCTACACACATGGTGGCACCATTATTACTACAATCAATGAAGTTCAAAATGAATTGGATTCACTTGAAATTTCTTCCACAGCTCGATGCACCGTGCAAAAACACCTAAAATTTTACAAGTAAAATTTGAGCAAGATTGGTTCAAAAACATGGCTGCCATCGAGCAAACTAAATGTAACAAATTAACAACTAATTGTTCATTATTCTTTTAAACCATTTGCATAATGAATATGCAACACAAATTTCCTCTACTGTTGTTCCTCGCAGTTAGAATTTTGCAGAATTTTGCAGCTTCACTCTATCGTGGTTGTAAAATATATTTGTTAATAAATTATGCTGTTGTGTGGTTTTTATAGTTTTGCCTAAATTAAGCATTTTCGAGCATACAAATGGCTAAATTATCTTAAAATAGAAACATACAAGGCATTTAGAAGACACATTTAAAGTTATGTAGTATTCGACGCTGGCCACTAGGCGCTTGTGTGTGAGACACACAAGCACCAGACTTATACTTCAAGATCGCTGATTCGTTCATTTCATTGTCAATCAAAAAGGGGATTCCGCCTCAGATCGCCCAATCATCATGCAGAAGCCGAGCGTCCGGGCCAGCCCATCTCCCCGTAGACCTTCAGAGATACCGAGCGTCCGATGGGCGGGACAAAGCCCAGCATTTTTCCAATGACTGCCCACCGAAGTCAGTAGACGCTCAACAAAAGATGAAGGTATTCTAGCACAGAGTCAATGAAATGTACACACAGCAGTACATATTTCACCATTTTTGGGCATTTCTAGAGGTCTCTAATAATGTTAAACTATGAAAATATTTCATTTATAAATACAAAACCCTGCTTTGCGGAGATTCACTTATCACGGCCGGGTCTGAAACCAGTTAACTGCGATAAATGAGGGATTGCTGTACACACGGTGTCCTATTGTGTAAGCACTTACGCTGTAGTCAGCATCAGTATTGAAAAGCGAGGTCAAATATGGATTGTTTCATGGTCCAGGGGCGGAGTGGGCGCTGTAAAAGTCTTTTACGAGCGTTTCATTGTGCTGTCTCGCCACGCAAGAGCGTCCCGAAATGAAACGGATCAGACATCTGCAGGCCCAATGAGAGCCACCCGGCTGCAGCGTGCACACCGACAGCCTGCATACTAAACCCAAACTGGTTCTGTTCTACCTCCAATGTCGTCTACGCAAGCTGATATCTCTTTCGTCCTTTTTTTATAACGCCGGGCTCGTTCCGCTTCTTATCGTGTTCTTTGCGGCGGTGAAGGTGCCTCAATCTCTGCGGACACTTCTCATCCATACCAATGGCCGCCCCTTTTATTTGATGTCATTGAAAACGCGGCCAAAGCTCTCGCCGGCCAGAATAGACGCATCGGAGGGAGGGAGAAAAAGCAAAGAATGGAGAAGCGGCGAATCAATTGAGTAGAAATGGAAGTTCGGCTCTCAGGGAAGGAAAACATGGTCCTCATTGAGGTCCTGGATTGCTTTGTCAGAAGGGGGGAGGAGGCGGCGTGCTCCGGTTAAATCAGCGCATATTAAACCTGCACATTCATCACACGGGATGCGGCCTTACAAAAAAAAAAAGAGAAAAAAGTCATGTTTGCTCAGCACTTTAAATGCATTGCAGATATACTTGAGCAAATATGTGTTATTAACTTTAACCTTTTAGCTTAGCACCTCAATGAAGTCAATTGATTTTGTTCCGCGCAGTTGCACTTCAATTGGAGCCGCTAGGAGCTTCCGACATTGGATTTATCACATGACCCCACCCATTCCCGTAACCACCCCGCCCTAAGAGATACACTTAAATTGTGATGGCGGCCATTTGAGTCAAGACAGGAGGCCTTAAATGTCCCGCAAATGGCCCAAAAGTGAGGTTTTCAGGATTACATTTGCTGTGTTTTACTCTAAAAAAGGCATTTGATTTGTTACTGGTCTGTGGCGCACACTAAAAACACAATTAAATAAGAAAAACTGCAAAAGCAATAAATGGATAATGATAATTCCAACGCTTCACATTCACCATAAGTCAGTAATCAATTATGAATTTATATAAAACGACGTTACGCTGCACTGAAAATGCGTTGAGCGTTGAGATTTCCTACTTTGCTCAGCGGTCCTTGAACGCACCATTGTTGCAGCAAGACGCAGAAGTGAAACAAATTGACTGTGGTAGGTGAAGTTCTGCGGAAAAGGCTTTAATATTAATATTTAGGGTTTAATATTAATATTTATTATCGATACCAATAAACGGAATATTTTCATACTTATGGCATAGAAAACCTGTTTTACAATCATATTATTATTTATTATTATTATTAGCACCCTCAAGATGTTAAATAACACCCATTTAACCACCTTTACATTTCTATTACCCAATATGGTAGCTGTAGTCAGAGAAAATAAGTCATATTGGGCATAAGTAAGATGACATATACCGTTTAAGACGTAAATAAAACTCACAGTAAATGTGTTCCCTCGGGACCCTTAGTGACGAGTCCATTACTGACACCTAGTGGCCGAATGGAATACAGCGCTACATTCACAATTAGAATGCATCTTCTGCCTTGTATTTGTATTTGACTTCATTAGTTACTTCATTTAGCCATTTCTATGCTTGAAATGCTTTATGTAGGCCAAGAATAAGTGCTACAATGATATATATTTTTACTAGTTGTAGGGCGTATTCAACCATGAAAAAGTGATTATTTATTAAGTTATAATGTAAGAAAACTAGAGTGAGGGAGTGAGGTTCGAACTGTGATGTAGCGGGGGGCCACTGTATAACTTCATCATTTAAAAAGTGTGTGAGGTGTAATGAAGGGAGGCAGGGGAGGGTTCCGTAGCTGAATCAAATCTAATAATAAGAAACAGACACTTTTTAATTGCAAGTGTTGTTCCAAAATTGGAAGACAACATGGAGCTGGCAGGAGAGTTGGAAAAAAGCATTTATTTTCTTGACTTTATGTAAGTGAGTAAATGGTTTTAGAAAGTTTAAAACAAAAAACATAAAAATAGCAAATTCTTTAATTAGCAACCGCAGCAGGAAATGTTTTTTTTTCTCTTCAGTGTAACTATTCATTTGAAATGTTATCTTTTTTTAATAAAACCTGCCTCTGAAGTCACAAAAACAAAAAAAATCACACAAGAAAATCCGTCTGTGTGTTTTTCTTTGCAGCATTGTCTGATTTGAACATTGCACAGTGGTTAACTTTTTTTTTTTCAGCGAGACCAACAGTTATACAATATAATAGATCTCTTAATTGGATGGATTCAAATACATGTTTTATATTTCAAACGTGATTTCTGTCATTTCTTGCTTTATTCCCTCAATATTTTGACTTTATTCCCATAATATAACTTTTTCCACAACCTAATTTCCCCAACATTACAACTTTAGTTTGTTCCTAATACATTTTTAACTCCACGCTATTAAAATGACATTTTAGTGCATATATAATATTTTCTTCTTTATAATATTACAAGTTCATTCTTGTTTTTTCTCTCAATATTTGGACTTTCTACTCGTAATATTACAGCAATCTTTTTCCTTTTCTGCTGTAGATTCTCTTCTCGTAATTATGACTTTTTTCCTGTAATATTTGTACTTAATTGTCGCAATATTATAACCATTTCTGCAACCTAATTTCCAAAAATGACAACTTTATTCACTATATTTCTGTTTCTTGTAATGTTACAATTTCTTCTTTCATATTTCAAATCTGTACTGCTAAAATTCAATTTTTCCTCTAATAATTTTATAACATTATTCTCAAAAAATTGCTTTTTTTGTTTTTATACAACTTTTTTGTCTTACAGTAATATTTGTACTAAAATTACTTCTGATTTTTCAATTTTTGCTGTTTTTTCCACCCCAATAACAAGCAACATCTCTTTGAAGAAATGTGCCATCTGAGTGCTTTTCTAGTTTGTTAAGAAAAGAAAATGCATGCTTTAACTACAGCCATCATGAGTGGACAAATAAGAATACACATTTTGCGTTGCATTGTACGTCGTGAGACCTATGAGACTCATTTTCAGTAGTTGAAAACTAAGATCATGAGAGAATGAGATCAAGTGAGCTAAGCCAGGCGCATTTTACACTTAGGAATGTTACATGTTGCGTTTACGGCCATTGGGTATGACAAAGCTTCCTGACTTTGCAACCCATTTTAAGCAACTTCTGTATTTTTAGTCTTGTTTTGTATACTGTGAGAGCTACGGGAGACACCAGCGGGTTATTCTCTCTATCTAGAACCGAGTCTTCCTCTTTCCACTATTTCCTATGTGCAAAAGTGTTTTGGAATCCAATTTGGGGGTGGGGGAGTTCACTGCATTCGTTATACAAATAAACCGATTTTTGTGTGTGTTTTTCTAGAGTCACGCAGCCGCACAAATAAATCTTTCATCTGTGTTGTTTTGTTGTTAATCTAATAACCTACATTAACATTTGCCAACATCTCCCTGCTGCTAATTGGCACGGGTTGCTGCTCATTAGCAGTAAGTGTTGGTGGAGGAGCAGCGCTGATGTAATTGAACGCTGATGGTGCATTAAGCGCTGAATTCCAAGTGATGGATCCCCCTTTTTTTTTTTTTTTTTCAAAAGCAGTAATTAGAGCCTTGGGTGCAAAGGTTGGGCAGGGAAAACGTGTAACTGCAAAAGTTCCACTCCTTGCAAAGGCTACTTGGTATTCCACTAAGGTGTCATACTTTGTGCAACTTGAAATGACTTAGCAGCCAGCCATCCCCTTCCTACACTCTCAGCGTCGGGCTCTATTGTTCTTCGGTGGCGGTTCAGAGAAGGGTAAAAAAAAAACCAAATCTCCTCATGAAGTAAAACCCAGCTTGAGTGGCACCCTATAAAGACAACACGCTACCGGAGATGGCAGACATGTTAGGTACGCCTCCTCGCTAGAGTGCTGCAAAAACCCCAACAACGACAGCGCGCCGCATACCGAAGAGCGGACATAGGAAGCATTTATCAAACAGCAGACAGCAGAGTTTAATTTCATCCTGCACTTTGGAGACTAAGATATGAGTCGCAATAACACCCGGAGGTTCAAACCCAATTTTCCAGGCCATCAACTGACCATCAACTCGGCGCGTTAGCTCTTAGCCTCGGAGCCAAAGCATGCGGCGGCGATGATTTTTGGCTGCTGACGAAGGCAAAATTAAAAGGGGGGGGTTTGTAAACTCCGAGCCGCCCATGACTCTGCTTATTTTAGGCTGTCTGCAGATACCGTCGTCTTTCATTTATCGCAGCTAATTGGTTCCAGACCCATCTGCGATAAGTGAATTTCCGAAAAACAGGATTACCGAATTTTTTGGGAGGGGGTGCGCAGAAAATCATTTCATCTCCAAAACACTTTTGGGAACCACTGCGTTACGGTAACATTACTGACACCTGGTGACCGGTTTAGAATCTTGTCTATCTTTACTGATATGAGGTAGGTGAAGTATTAGTAACAAAATGATGCCACATCATTTGATAGAAATGAAAATAATCACCCTATAAAATCAAAGACACCCCAAAAAAGAAAGTGAAAAAATGATGCAGCAGACGGGTCCATTTTGCCAAAATGTCATTGTAGCAACTCCAAATGATTGTCAGTGGTTTGTGTGGCCCCCACGTGCTTGTACGCATGCCTGACAACGTCGGGGCATGCCCTTAATGAGACCAAAGATGGTGTCCTAGGGGATCTCCTCCCAGATCTGGACCAGGGCATCACTGAGCTCCTGGGCAGCCTGAGGAGCAACCCGGGAGCGCCGGATGGACCTAAACATAATGTCCCAGAGGTGTTCTATTGGGTTTAGGTCAGGTGGACGTGGGGGCCAGTCAATGGTATCAATTCCTTCATCCTCCAGGAACTGCCTGCATACTCTAGCCACATGAGGTCCGGCATTGTCGTGGACCAGGAGGAACCCAGGTCCCACTGCACCAGCGTAGGTTCTGACAATGAGTCCAAGGATTGAACCAGCTCTCATCGGTGAAGAGCACAGGGTGCCAGTGGCGTAGTTGCCAATTCTGGTGGTCTATGGCAAATGCCAATCGAGCTCTACGGTGCTGGGTGGTGAGCACAAGGCCCACTACAGGACGTCGGGCCCTCAGGCCACCCTCATGGAGCCTGTTTCTGATTGTTGGGTCTGAAACATTCGCACCAGTGGCCGGCTGGAGTGCCAATGGTCATGCTGTTCCTCCTTGCACAAAGGAGCCGATACTGAGCCTGCTGAGGGTTAAAGGACCTTCTTCGGCCCTATCCAGCTCTCCTGGAGTAACTACCTGTCTCTTGGAATCTCCGTGGCGACGCAGCAAACCTTCTTGCAACGGTACGTATTGATGTGCCATCCTGGAGAAGTTGGACTACTTGTGCAACTCCAATAGCGTCCAGGTAGCGCACCATTCTATCAACAGATGTTGATCCAAGCCAAATGAAAAACTACAGCAGTAGAAAGTCAGTCAGTAAAGAATCAGCCAAAAGAGATGAGGAGTGAGTGGCCTCAACCGGGAAAACCTTTCCTGTTTTAGGGTCAGTCTCATTGTTGCCCCTCTGATGCACCTGATGTTGGTTTCATTAACAACAAAGCAGCAGAAACTGATTAACAACCCCCTCTGCTACTTAACCGACCACATCAATATCCCTGACGTTTGACTGATAGCTTACTATACTCGGATTAAAAAGTCTTCCTCTAATTTTTCAATGTGCACACAGTGACTTCCTGTTCGGCGCAAAGTAAGCTTCCAAAGCTTTGTATGTTTATTTCTATCTTGAAGAAAGATTTAATGTCATTGCAGTCAAGCCATATAAAAAATTAGGACAGCAGCTGCGTTTGATAAGAGTATAAAATATTGCAGTGTCGGCGGAATGACAATGAGGCAGGACGTCTGGCAACAAAGCAGCCTTTCATGCGTCTACTAAACCGCACTGAACACCTTACTTTCATGCAATCAACTCTTCTTGTTTCCTGGGCTGTGTTCACACTGCAGGTCAATCCAGATTTCTGTGCTCATATGCCAGTCAGGTCATATTGGTATGTGAATAGAAACGGGGGGTATCGCCGTGCTTCACGAGACCGTAGAGGTGGGCAGTCACGGAAAGGCAAGACTTGGATAAACGTACTCACCCAGTAAGAAGTCAAACGTTCTTCTCATCCCAAAGTGATTTTTACAAGGTGTTAGTGAAGCAGCTCTCCGCAACGTCTCACCACTCCACCCACACGCTCCTCGGAACAGTCGAGGCGACAAGTTGTCTACAAACTTCCGTACCAAAATCCTTGCCGTCTTTCTTCCTCATCTTCTGCACGGAATCATTTGGTTGACAAAATATTGATATTGAGATCTTGCTAGTATTGCAAATGTGAAAGGAATCCATCCCACTACTACTAGCACTACTGCTACTAGTACTACTACTACAATGGTGGTGGCTGCTGCTTCTTCTACTACTGCTACTATTACTACTACTATACATTGTGGCAGTAATGAAAGCAAAAATAACTAAAGAACAGCTAAAAAATTGGCTTCAAAAATTTCCACACATTCCACTGCTGCTACTAATACTACTATTATTCAAAAACATACTAAAATATTTGAAAAATGGATTTTAAAAAAAAACAACAACGCACAATATTTTGACTTTTTAGAATGCCCAGTGTACTATATATTCCACACATCGGACTCATCTGAGATATAGACTATAAAAATATGTTGTTATCTAAAAATAAAAAAATATTAAATACAAATATAATAATAATAACAAAAACTCTTTATTAGTATAATATAATATTATGATATATGTGGAATAATATATAGTATACCTATAGTTAATAATAATATAATCATATATTTTCCAATATAATAATAATAATAGCAATTGTTATTATTATTACATTAACAATAATAATACTAGTAATAATAACAAATAATAAAAATGACAACATATTATTATTAATAGATAGCTATACATATATTATATATATTATTCCACATATGCTATGTAATATATAATTATGTATATAAAATATAAATTATACATATGTAACGACCAGTCCAGTGTGTACCCCGCCTCCCACCCGAAGTCAGCTGGGATAGGCTCCAGCATACCCGCGACCCGAATGAATAAAAAATGGATGGAAGGATACATATATAAGAAATAAAACAAATATACCTAAAAGAAGAATCGTTTTAAAAATGCTTCAGAGCTCTTTATTGTCTGGATATAAGTCTGCTGATGTGTGCTGTGCTTCTGATGACATGAACTACAGAAGGGGATTACTTGCTGTGGGTTCTGTCGGGCGGGGAAGGCGGCGGCAAATAAAAGCACGGAGGCAGAATAAATGAAGAAATATCGTCTAACATGCCTCCTGTACAGTCTGACTGACAGCCAACGCGAGCGGGCAAATGGAAAAAATACGAGCACCTTGTGGCTGAGAAATAAAAGTGTCTCGGTCTTGACAGGACAGTTATTGTTTCTTACAGGCCGGGTTCCCTCCGGGTCCGAAAGACATAATAGAGAGCTGGTACTTGACTGTAAGCAGGGGAGGAGGGGGAAACGTGTAAAAATTCGCAGCGACCGACTTAAGATCTCATCAGGAGCTGACTGATTCACCGCTGTGAGGACTTTTATCCCTGTTAGGGCGCACCGGGCAACATAAATCCTGGAAATACTAATGGACTTTCGATGAGATAGCATTGAGTTACAATTTGCATTTTTATTGCCGCTTTCCGTTTTTAAAAAAAACACAACCCTCAAATGGCGCGCAAAGGAGGAGTTATTTGCTTTGCAGATTTGAACAAAGACTGAGGAAATGTTACTTGAGGAGCAGTAAGAGGGGAGAAGCACATCTAATATATGCTGCCTGGCATCTGGCAGATTGCATTTAAATACGCCATTTTTTGTGTCTGGATGCAAATGATGCTACTTGATGACGGGTTTCATCAAGATGCAAATCTTGCTCAAAGTGATAAAGGGCTCTGTTAACAGATGCTCCTTATTGGCAGCGCCTGTTACTGTAAAAGGGCTCCATGATTGGGATAAGTAGCCCTTATACAGCGATGTGTATTGGTGGAGCTTGGGCTTTACTGTGCCGTGATTGGCCAGTTGGATTTTGGGGGTGTGGCCTGGCAGTTGGTTAATTGCCTTCAATGTAACACAACAATTTCCCACAGCGATCCTGCCTCTGTTACAGCTCTGAAACAAGGTGGAAAATTGCCGGGTTTTTTACAGGCAGTATAGTGCGAGAAAACTAAAAGAAAAAACAACAACAAGAGCAAAAATTAAAGAAAAAAGTCAAAATGTTAAGAGGAATAAATTGTAATGTAACGAGAAAAAGTCGTATTTCATGGAAATACCATAATATTATGAGAAACAATTATTTTTCATTTTCATTGTAGTAGCCTAAAGTTAAATGTTAAAGAAAATCATTTTCTAACGTGGTAATATTATGAGAAACAAACAAAATTTGTAATTTGGGGAAATTTGTTGGTTACAATATCATGAGAATAAAGTAAAAATATTATGGAAATAACGTTAATTCTGAGTAGAAAAATTACGAAAATAACAGTGAAAAAGCAGAAATGGAAAAACATTTTCAATTATATGAAAATAAAGTCAAAATATCAAAAGGAATAAATTGTAATTTAAGAAAAATAAAAAGTTGTATTAAACATGAATTACCATAATATTATGAGAAAAAATATTTTTATCTTCATGTTAGTAGCATAAGTTGAATATTAAAGACAGTTTTTTCATGTGGTAATATCAGAAACAAACCAAATTTTTAATTTGTGGAAAATTAGGTAAAAAGGAAAAAATTAGGAAAAAGTTACAATATCATGAGAATAAAGTCAATAAATTAAGTGGCATTAATTGTAATTTAACAAGAAAAAGTTGTGTTTTGTGGAAATATCATAATATTATGAAAACAAATGATTTCATTTTCATTTTAGTGTCTTACGGTTAAATATTAAAGTTAAAAAAAAAAATTCTAATTTTTGGAAAATTACTTCATGGAAAGGCACAATATCATGAAAATAAAGTCAAAATGTTACAAAATCATAATTAGAACAAGAAACTTACGAAAAGAAAGCTGAAAGAGCAGATATGGAAAAAAATTACATTATTATATTATGAATTTTAATTTTTTACATGGTAATATTATGAGAAACAAAACAATGAAAACATTTGTAATTTTTGGAAAATTAGTTTGTGGAAAAAGTTAATATATGACAATAAAGTCAAAATATTATGGAAATAAATATATAAATTATGACAAGTAAATTTTCAAAAAGAAAAGAAAACAGAAAACATCTATAATTTTATGAGAGTAAAGTCAAAATATTGAGTATAGAAAATAGTTTTTTTCAATAGAACAAAAAAGGTCTGTTTTACGAGAACAACATTGTAATATGATGAGGAAAAATAACTTCATTTTAGTAATAGAAAAGTTGAACTATGAAAGAAAATCTTTTACGTTGTAATATCATGAAAACAAACAATACCATTTTTGGACAATTAGCTTGTGGAAATAGTGATTATATGGGAATTAAATCAAAATATTGAGGAAATAATTCCATTATTATGAGAAAAACATTATAAAAAAAGAAAAAATGGGTAAAAACAGCTAAAATGTTACTAGAATAATGTCAACATTTTAAGAGCAAGTATATATATTTTTAAAAATACTTTATATTAAACATCTATTTAAGTATCCTGAGGAGAAAAAAATGATTTTTTACAAAAATATTTTGGGGGAAAAGACTGACGATAGCCCCGTGCTGGAGCAGTGACACTTGACATTCACTGTGTGGCCGTGACATGACAAAGTGCTATTGACGACTCGGGACCGATACCTGGTGAAAGGTTAAATTCCATTGATGAGCACACGACTTAATCATTGACAAGGCACGCTCATGTTTCTCACGCCGCCAATTGAAGGCTCCTCGGGGATTCCGCCCGTGTGGGGCTAATCCATGCTGCTCTTTGCACTAATCCATTCAGGGACACCGGACTCGACAGCTTCAAGCCGGTCTAGGCGAGGTCCACCAAATGATGGATTAATGCACTGTGATGTCACTGAGGTTCTAATGGAGGTCCGGACGGTCACGGCCCGTAAAGAGCCTCGCCGCATCCCAGACGAGCAACGCCGTAACATTTATTTGACTGTTTCAGGGACACTCCAGTCGATGGCGGCGTATAAACACGTATAAAATGCTTTACAGCGCACTAAAGTCTGCTCGTCTTTATGGGACGGTCATGTCTTTTAAGCATTCATTAACAGCAGAGTGCTTTTGTAATAAACTGCACAGCATTTTTGAATGGTGTTTTTGCAGTACATCCTTAAAAACAGCAGAGTGCTCCTGTTATATTGAAGACTAGTGTTTTGGCGGATTCCTAAAAACAGCACAGCACTCTATCTTTCAGAGCTTCTTTGAGGAGGGTTTTTGCGGTCGGTTCTTAAAAACAGCACTGTGCTGTTGGCCTAAAGATGATCTTTACTTGTGTCTTTGCAGATTTCTAAAAACAGCAGAGTAGAAGATCAGCAGTTGACTCCTACCACTCTCTGAATTCTTATAAACAGTGCAGCATTCCATCATTTACAGGTTCCTTGAGGAGTATTTTTACAGTTGGTGGTTAAAAACAGCACAGTGCTGTTGGCCTAAAGAGGATATTTACTTTTGCAGATTTCTAGCCTTTAAAAAATGTACTATTGGTCCTTAAAAACAGCAAAAACTTCTATACTGCTGGCATAGAAGAAGAATGGCAAGAATCTTTGACTAGTGTTTTTGCAGATTCCCAAAAACAGCAGGGTGTGCCTGTCATTTAGAGTGATAACTGTTTTTGCAGTTGGTCCTTAAAAAGAGATAAGCGCTACTGTCATACAGAGGGTCTTTGAGTCTTCTCTTTGCACTAGGTCCCCAAAAAGAGTAGCAAGCAACACAGGGTCGTTGACTAGTGCAGATTCCTAACAACAGTACAGCGCTCTACTATTTAGAGTTCTTTGCGGAGTGTTTTTGCAGCACAGTACTGCTGGCCTAATGGGCATCTTTATTGTGTTTTTGCAGATTCCTAAAAACAGCAGAGCGGTAGACGAGCAGCAGTAGATTTTTGAGAAAACGTCATTTAGAGGTTTTTTGAGGAGTGTTTTTGCATTTGGTCCATAAAAACAGCAGAGCACTGCCGTCATGTAGGGGATCATTGGCTAGTGTTTGCACCGCACATCGTTAAAAAATGTGCCATATGGAAGATCTTTGTATGAAGCTATCATAGTGCTTAGCGCAGTGCTTCTGCATGCTATCTTTCTGTGAGCCTCTGCTCATTTGCATGGCGGCGGTGATGATGAATTATCGCTGCTTTAATTATAATGCAGAGTGAAACACATCTTTATTATTCCAACACAGCTTTGTTCATCACACTCGCGCTTCGGGCCGCCATTGTCTCTCTGTTTGTCGGTGCTGCGACAAATTAAGCTCAAAATATTCTCCAGTTCCTACGGTGGCGATAGCGTCTTATCAAAAATGATAAGATACGATCTCCACGCGGGCTGGACTGGATCCACTCCACGAGCGATTAGCGGTGTAACGCATGAGTCATTTAGGAAGTACGGCGGTTCCGGCTATGAGAGTGAGTCAAGGATGATTCATGTGTTGAGGCCGCATACTGGCACTAACGTTGTGGGTGAACACGAGGACTCGTTTTATGGATCTTTATCTTTTTAACAAGACAATTATCTCCTTCGGAATCTGCACGGGGCAGGAGGCTGGGTGTCAGCATGCTTTATTCCCATCAGCATATCTTTTTGCTTTTTATGGCAAAAAAGGCAACAGAAAAATGATTGCATCTCAATTCCGCCTACAAATGAGATCACTTCCGGTCGGGTCTCAGCATTTCCTTAAATCAGTCTGGTACCCTTTTGAAGTGTGGCCCTTTCATTTTTACAGCTACACATCATATTTACATAATAATAAAATGGACCTTTTTTTGCAAATTAAAAATTTTTTTTTTACGGAAAATATACAGCATTTAACAATTAAAACAGCTGTAAAAGGCCTGACAGAATTTATTTGGTCAAATTTTGGTACCAAATTAAGTTAATTTATTATTTAAATAGTTTTCAAAAGCTCCTTATTAAATATATATATATATATATATTAAGTTTTCTCCGTTGGGTGGTGGGCTCTCCCTTAGAGATAGGGTGAGAAGCACTGTCATCCGGGAGAGACTCGAAGTAGAACCGCTGCTCCTCCGCATTGAGAGGAGTCAGATGAGGTGGCTCGGGCATCTGGTTAGGATGCCTCCCGAACGCCTTCCTGGGGAGGTGTTCAGGGCACGTCCAACCGGTAGGAGGCCTCATGGAAGACCCGGGACATGCTGGAGAGACTATGTCTCTCAGCTGGCCTGGGAACGCCTCGGCATCCGCTGGGAAGAGCTGGATGAAGTGGCCGTGGAGAGGGACCTCTGGGCTTCCCTGCTTAGGTTGCTGCCCCCGCGACCCGACCTCGGATAAGCGGAAGAAAATGGATGGATGGATGGATGGATGGAAGTCAGTAATTCAAAACGTTCTAAACAAAAAATGTTTTTATTTTCTTTAATCTATTTGTATTTTATTTAAGATTTATTTGTCATTTATTTCTATGAAAAATTATTAAATAAATACATAATTCCACAATTGGCAGCAGCTGGGATAGACTCCAGCATGCCCCTGCAACCCTAGTGAGGACAAGTGGCATAGAAAATAGATGGATGGATAAATAAATACATGTATTTATACTATTCAATATTATTATTTTTACTGTATATTGCCTATGTTAGCATTACAAACACATATTAATGAAACAAAAAAGAAAAAAATCACTACTATGAAGAAGTGCTTTCAACATACAGTATAATAAATAAATAAAATAAATACAAATAATAACTAATAATGCAAAAAATGTAGTTCGCCATGCGAATATGTGTGCATGTGTGCTTTGCTTTAGTCTGGTATTATGTAAGCTTTTACCACAGCCAGGGCATTCATTGTTTGTGTTTGACCTTCGGCACGGAAAAGCAGTTCATTTTTAAAACAGGGATTTGCATTCATCCTCTGCAGGCCTCTGGCAAGAAAAGTGCCACTGGTCGTGGAAAAGACGCTTTATAGTATTGCTGCAGTTGTATAACTTGAATTCATTTGGCCTTTTTAGCATCTTAAAGTGTATTTAGTGCACACTCACACACACACACACTTACACACCCGGAGGTTGCCATGGCGGCCATTCACGTAAACTTTACAGCAGGCGGTGTGAACTCGTGACACGTCCTTTGGAGGGACTCGTCTTTGCTGCTGTACTTGTCATGTGTATTGAGCTCGGGATTAGCCATGGATTCAGATGTTGTTTAGCACGTGCAAAATCTGCACCACGCTCTCATTTACCTCTCGGGTAGTCTGATGCTTGGAAGACCTCGATGAACCAGAGCATGCCTGATGTCCTTCCGCTGGACTGATGTGGACTCTGCAGCACAAATAGTGACACAAAAAGCTGTTTCAATGCAACAGCAAAAAGGTACAGTACATAACATGGTATTGACAGGTATTGGGAAGTACCTCTTTATCAATAATCCACCCGGAAAAATAGCATATTTTGAGCTATCCCTAGACCCGTGCTTCTCAAATGGTGGGGCGGGCCCCCCTTTCAATATTAGTGCAGAACTGCCAACATGTACACATTTCTTGTACTCAACGTTCATTCCCTCCTCAATCTTAATGCTTCATCTTTACCAAAAAATTATGGACAAACCCAAATTAGTGGGAACATTTTGGGGAACACCATTGTCTCTTCTCAGTGCTCAAAAACACTGCTAAGATGAGCCGGGTGTGGAAGAATGCCATCAAGCACTTTTTGGGATGAACTAGAACCGTAACAGCGAGCCCGCAAGCCCTCTCGTGGGTCCATCAGTGACCTCCAACCTCATTATTTGGCCAGAAATGCCCCGCAGAATCTTCCCAGACGTGCGGAATGCATTATGAGCTGCAAACTTGGGGGAATAATTCCACTTTTTTCTCCATTTTCACTTCCCTGAAGAAACATTTTGGTAAAGAAATGGAGCCACCTCATTAACCTTATCTCTAACAAGCCAAACACACGCTTTGAATTCTCTCCAAAAGTTACTTTTTCTACTAATTAATCAAACATCATTCCCCCTCGGCCGCACGGCCACATACAGAGTATTTGACTCGCATGTTTGCATTGGATGCTTAAAAACAGCAGAGTGCCCTTTTATATAGAGGATCTTGGACAAGCATTCATTGCAGTAGCACAAGCGCCTGTCATATAGAGGATCTTTGTAACGTTTATGCAGTGGATCCTTAAAAACAGAAGAGGTCCTTCATCATATCCAATAAAGGATCTTGGAAAGGTTAAAAACAGCAAAAAGCCCCTGTCACATAAAGCATTTTTTAAACTTATGCAGTGGATCCTTAAAAACAGCAGAGTTCATCTGTCATATAGAAGATCCTTGACTTACATGTGTGCAGAAGATGCTTAAAAACAGCATATTGCCTTGTTATATAGAAGATCATGGACAAGAATTTGTTGCAGTTGCAGCAAGCACCTGTCATATAGAGGCTCTTTGTAACCTTTTCTGCAGTGAATGCTTAAAAACAAAAGTTCCTGTATCATATTGTAGATCTTTGACTCATTTTTTGCAGAACATTGTTAGGAACAATACAGTGCCCCTGTCCAATAGAGGATTTTTGACAAGCCTTCTTGCAGTAGATCCTTAAAAACAGCAGTGAGCTCCTGCCATACAGAAGTTCTTTGTAACATTGTTGCAGTGGATCCTTAAAAACAGCAGAGCTTGTCTGTCATGTAGAGGAATTTTCACTAACATTTTTGCAGAGTGCCTATGTTATACATAAGATCTTGCCCAAATGTTTCAATTAGTTCTTACAAACAGCAGCAAGCTCCTTTCATTTTAAGGATCTTTTTAAAGTTTTTGCACTTTATAAACAGCAGAGTTCCTCTGTCAAATAGAGGATCATTGACTCACATTTTTTGCAAAAGATTCCTAAAAACACCAGAGTGCCTCTGTTATATAGAGGATCTTGGGCAAGTGTTGCGGTAGGTTCTTAAAAACAGCACCAAGCTTTTGTCATGTAGAGGATTTTTGTAACTTTTGCAATGGATCCTTAAAAACAGCAGTAAGCGCCTGCCGTGTAGAAGGTCTTTGCAACATTTTTGCAGTGGATTCTTAAAAACGGCAGCGCTTATCTGTCATTTAAATTTTTTTTTATCACATTTTTGCAAAAGACGCTTAAAAACAACAGAGTGCATCGTATATTGAAGATCTTGGACAAATGTTGCAGTTGGTTCTTAAAAACAGCAGCGAGCTCCTGTCATATTGAGGATCTTTGTAGTGTTTGTGCAGTGGACCCTAAAAAACAGCAGCTCCTCTGTCATGTAGAGGATCTCTGACTTGCAAGTTTTCCAGTAGGTCTTACAGTAGCCTCCGCCATATTGCTGATTTTGGACTGTTTTTTTTGCAACAGCTTCTTACAAACAGCAGAGTACACTTCATCATTTTTGCAGTAGGTTCTTAAAAACAGCAGAGCGCTTGTGTGGCACGTCTTTTATGGTCTTAAAATGCATCCGTCAGGCCACACGAATAAAACGAATGCAAAATTGAATCGTGTTCTTCCCCTCTAGTGTGCTTGGTAGCGGGATGGATGGATGCTGTGAGGGGTGCAAACGCATATTAATGGAGGCGCAAAGACAAACAGCGCAAGAGACAACAGCCCAGTCGGTATTCAAAATGGAGCTCGCCTCCAAATGAAAGTATGCTGCGATCTCCCCCCTCGTGAGTCGCAAAGGCCGTAACGCGTTGTACAAAATTCAATCTCAACGCTCCGTAATTGGAATCTGCAAACGCGAGGACGATGCCATTCAATTAGCTGTTTGCATGCATGCCAGCGAAGGAGGGGAGAGTTTAAGCGGCGGCCGGCGGCCGGCGGCCGGCGTCCAGCGGAAGACCCAAGACGGCAAGGAACCGAGGGGAGTCAGGCAGTCTTCGGCAGTATTCTTTTAATTACACATCATAATGAGTCCATTTAGCTGTTCAATGACACGTTTTACGGCGTCGAACGGGAAGCTCACTGCCCTTGGCAGGGTCGCTCCTGCAGCTGCCCTCCCACAGGGAAGCCTCTCAGCCAAGAGGGAACAGTTAGCTTTCAGGCTGCTTTCGCATTTGCAGTTTGCTAAAAAATTGGAGGCTCGGTGCACACTTTGGTGCAGTTTGATTTGCATTCACACTGGTATTTTTTAGGGATGTCCGATATTGGCGTTTTTTGCCAATTTCCGATATCCGATTTCCAATATCAACCGATATCGATATGTTTTTTTTTTAAACCTTATTTATAAAGAGTCAGTGGTGCAATTTCAGTCTCCCTTACCTGCCAGTCACACCCCTGTTACTGGTTATATAATATATGAAAAAAGAAACCATAAAATCACCTTCATTTAGACAAAAACATGTTGGACTTACTTTTTGAAGAGAACATAATATCACTGCATGGTGAAACTTCCAGAGGATCACACTCCTACTTTAAGGAGACTTTGGATGTGAGAGTTCAAAAGCGCCCCGCAGATTGGACGTCTTCCACCACTGTGAACGACTGCTCATCTCGTTTGATAAATTCAATTATTTTTGGGGTTGTTACTTTAGCCTTCTGGCTGTCACACACATACATGCAAGTGTTAGCCCCGTGACCGTCGTTTGGATGATGATCACACTGTGAGCCTCAAAAACTCACTACAGTCCGGCAGTTGTCTTGTTAAACAGGGCATGTGTCAGAAGTTCATAACAAACATGCCTGCCGTGCGGGAGGGGGAAGTGGGAAGAGCACGCTGTCAAAGATGTTAGTTAGATCAAGATACTACACTGCACCAAGTGATTGCTGTGGGGTGCAATAGTGCTAGCCACCAATAATAGTATTTACATACATATACCAATAATAGTGCTAGCTTTTGGGATCAGCTATGAGGTATTTGCTGATCTTGAGTTTTCATGAAAATATTGATTGGTGATCGATCGACTGCTGGCTATATTGGTTTTCATTATAGTGAAACAACAATGATGCCAATTTTTTTATGCTTATTTAGTCTTTTTATTATTTAATTGAGGTATTGTTCAAAATAAACAAAACCATTCACTCTGAAAAGTCGCAAATGTGTGTCACATATGCACTTGTATAACAACAATAGGGCTGCATTTGCAGTATGAAAGGTTCCGGTATGTACTGTATGTTAAAATAAAGCATACTGTATAGTAGTTAGTGGGAGGCGGCAAACGTATACATTTGTATACGTATGTTATACAGTATCAAATGGACAAATTGCAGCATGATGGCCAAAGGTTACATGGAGGTTCAAGAGTTCCTCCCTCTTGTATCATTCGTCTGCTGCCTATGCGAGGTGAAAATGTGAAAATAAGAGAACACACATGCCGGAAGGGATCAATACGACCGTCCCAGCAACAATCCGGCTGTCAAAGCAGACGCTTGGCCTCTGCCGTGAAAGCAAAGGCGAGTATGTGTTTTACCCTCGTGGGATCGATGAACACACACCGGCGCACTTTGACGATGGACAAACAACTTAACTAGGAGGAAAATGTGCTTGAAGCAACACAAGTGTTGTATTTTAAGGCAAACAGTACTAAAAGTACACCATTGTATCTGTACTTTTACTTGGCAGCATCCCAAGCAATCTACTATCAAACGAGACTTTAAGATTTTCATAAGGTACACATACTAATACTGTAGATGCAATGTAAGAGCTGTATCCTAACTTCTGTTTGGATTGATATGCCAGTTTGGGGTACTTGATAGAACAGCTATGAAGACCACAAATGCATGAGTTTGTTTTTTTAATTGTATTTAAAAAAACTTGTTTTTCTAATAAAGGTATTGTAACTTAATGTTTACATGTAACTGTCAAAATTATCAGGATCTATTTAAGGTTGAATAGCTAGCAAAATAATGATATTATGGATACTAATATTTTTAATGTTAACATTAATGCTACTACTGATTACTGTATAATACTATTACTCATAGCTCTACTAATAATTACTACTGCTACTACAAAAAAATCAATAATGATAATGATAAAAAATACATAAACAAAAATAATACATACAAACCTAAGTGATTAGGATCTATATATATGTCAACATATTTGTTTACTAAATATGTTTTAGTAATACATAATAATAATGGCAATTGTTATAATTATAATAATTCTTTCAGTTTTGATGTGCATTTATTTTGGCTGCCCAAAAATATTGTATATACATATTACAGTATATTATTATTGTTATTGTTGTTATTGTTTAATATTATTACTATTATATATAATGAATAGTATTTTTGTTTTTTCAAAAATAAAAACTTGATATAATATATCATAATAAAAAATATTCTGATTATTTATGTAATATATTTTTTTTTTGGTTTTTCATGTTTTTGGTATGAATTCACTATCATTATCATTGAGTGTCAAAAAGTAATAAAATGATATTATATTATATTTAAGTATATTTACATTTTTATTATAATTAATATTACTACTACTACTAATAATAATAATAATAAAAATAATAACGACAAAGGTTATAACGACAATGATGGTAATCAGAACGATAATGACAATGGCAATGCGAACGATAACAATAATGGTAATAATAATGATGAGAATAATGCTGAGAAAGTAAGTTCCATTCAGTCCAACATTCTATTCAACGAATGCAGGAGGACAAAAACCATAAAGGTCATTATTTTTCTCATGCAATAAAGCCTATTCTAATGCTTCATATTGACATGCATCCCCCTGTAACATTACGCTGCTAAACGCTACCAGGAGAGCTATGACGGCAAGCCAAGCCAATAAAGCTGCAGGTAAACTTGTTAAAAATTGAAGATGAGGTCAGGTGGCAGCCTGAGTAGAAAGGAGGAAGGTGGTACAGGCCAGCCAAACCGCTTGTGGTCCGGAGTAGCCGGAATACGTGGCATTACTCCAGGACGCTGACCCGGAGGTTGAGTTGGCAGCGAGCTACCAGATTGTGCTCGGCCGCGGCCGTGCACAACGGAGCGCACGTGAGGACAGAAATAACTCCCAGTACGAGCGCGCTCGGGGGATGTGCTGATCAATGGAGGCTTAATCCGTCCAGTGATTGTGTTTGTTTTGTCAAATTGTAGGTAACATTTGACTCATCTTGGTGTCCAAGCAACTTGGATAGTTTGGAAGCATTTTCCTTGTCATGGTTCAGCGTCTCATTGTGCACAAATCATAACGCTAGCGTTGGCGAACCACTGAATTAACAATAACCGTGCATTATTCACTGGAGAGTGTCTATTCCCTGCCTGCAGTCTGTTTCCAGCAAGCAGTCATCTCAAGTGTTGTACTCCGGTTGAACCCCAACGAGGGATCAGGTGCATTTAGAAGCACTTGAGTGGCGCAAATATGTTGCCATGTAAACCGTGTTGTAGGAGGTATAGAACCCATTTTAAAGATCTAATTCATGGTGTCCAAACTTTTGCCACCGAGGTCTGCGAACTGACAAATGAAAAGACTTTTTGATTTTTCAACCCATTTTTATTAGTATTATTAGAGTATGAACTATTTTTCCTTACATTACACTGTTTTTTATTTTTGAGAAGCAGTTTTGGATGGCTCTGCATGCTGTTTGACGTCACGCAACCGGACTTCCTACTATGGGCGACGTTGACCCATGGCAGCCCGGGAAATGTTTGTTCGGGTGTGAGGGAAAGCTAATTTTGTTTAGCTTTCCTAAAGAGGCAAGCATCAGGCTGAAGTAGGTGGAGTTGCTGATTCACTCATCTGTCAACGGCACTTCACCTGAAGGAGGTCTGGGGGTGGAGTAAATTACAGAGACCGTTTGGGCGGGAGGCAGGAAACCCAAGGAGACACTGCAGAAAAAGACCCAGAGACTGGAAGATCTAGAAAGCTTTCTGTGCGGGTTATCACGTGTAGCTGCTCTGTAGGAGTCCACAACTCAGGTTTTGCTGTTGTTTATCTAAAATGATGTTTCTTGTTTAATAAATAAAGAAAACACTTTGGTCACCCCTGATCTGTGTAATAATAAGGACTTGAATTTAGCCTTTGACACTTTGAGGTAGGGTGTTTGCTCCCAAAGCTCTATTAGTCTCATTTAACACATTTAGCTTTTAAGAGAAAAATGTGTCATTTCTTACAAGGTCTAACAAGTAGAGGTATTTTTTGCCCTACGACCTTCCAAGCTGCCTCCTGCAGCTGCCTCCAGGCGCCACGTAGAACTGAGACCAGCATTATCGGGGACAATTTTGAGTCTTTTTTTCCAGCATATTGGCTAAAAGCTCACTTATTGCACAGCTTTATTAGAAATGGAGACCTCATGAAGATAGTCATTAGCCAAATGTTATTTTCGGATGTTTTCGCCGCGGCGGTTGCAGGTAGCTTGATAATAACAGCTTTCCCATCGCTCCGTCGAATCGAAGCAGTTGGCGTGGCAGCCGAAGCCGATCCAGATCAGCTGATTAGGCGCCTCCTCGCTCTGTGGCGCTTGTCAGTCACGTCGCTGTTAATCTCATTAATGACATGGTTCACATGCATGTGTCACTCACACTACCGGCTTTTGATTGAGCGCTACTTTACGCCAGGGTTGGTAATAATAACTCCTGGCAAAGGGTAACTTTTCATGCTTTTCTGGACCTTGGCGCTCGTCTGCAGTCTCCTCGTGCTTTTATGGTGTTAAGCCGGTTTTTTGCCGCGGTAGTTACGTAACTCACTGCGAACGGGCTGTCAATCAAAGGGCGCCTTCCTTCCTGACTTTGAGGCTTGTTTTGTCTCACTCTGTTTACCCCGTGCTGTGCAAAGTTAGTTACTGTTAATAAGGCGTGGGAGGAAGGATTACATTAATTACAAGACACGTCTGTTTTTTTAGCGTACCTTGGCCCTTGACTTTTTCTCTTGTCATTCCTCCAATGCAACATGGCAGTTAATGCAACTGGTGGGAGGAGGGGCAATGGCGTTCAATCTAGAACGTGTTCGGGTCGGATGCACTCCACCCAGGCCCCTATAACGGCTCGCATTACTATTAAAGGTGTCAATAGTCAAAAAGTCAATTAATAAAGTCAAAATATACTGCAATCTGATATACAGTATAAAACCTTTTACTTCTAATACAGAATGCATACATGAATGCTAATACTTAATTGCATGTAAATGATTTCATTGTTGCCATAATTATCTTTATATGAATACATGTATAAATAACAATAATATAAGAATTCAAAACTATAAAAAAAACAAAGAAAACACCCGAATAAACACTGAAAATTGTATACTAATATTTCACCAGAGAGTACATTTCTTACCTTTATTACTGTAAAATGTATTTAATTTTAATGAATAATTCACATTTTTATATGTTTTCCTAATCACGCAATTTAAACTAAATTCACTAAAAAATACAAAATAAAATCACTTATCCTCACTAGGGTTGCAGGAGTAATAATAATAGTGATGATGATGATAATAATAATAATAAATACACTGAAAAATACCATATAAAAATCACATATCCTTACTAGGATTGCAGGAGTAATTATAATGTCAATAATAATAATAATAATAAATACACTGAAAATACCATATAAAAATCACATATCCTTACTAGGGTTGCAGAAAAATAATAATAGTAAAATATATAATAACTATAATAATAATAGTAATAATAACAATAAAAATAGTAATAATGAATACACTGAAATAATACAACACAAAAATTACAAATTGAAATAATAATTGTCATAAAATATTAAAAATTTGACATTCAATCTGACATGCATGATGCTTTGTATTCAAATATGTTTGTGTTTTTTTATTTTGATTCTTTGATTGATTGATTGTTTATTTCGAGCCACAAATAAACGTGGAAAGTTAAGGCATAAGAAATCATTGTACCAACAATTGCAAATATGTTTGTCTGACTTGTGTGATTGAAAGGCCACGTAGTTCCAGGTGATGCTGTTGCACCTGCATCCTGTAGGTGGCGACAACATGAAGGTCAAAGCAAGTCTTGTGGGTCACTGCCCCACTGATCCTGTTCAGTATCACCTCAGAGTCCAAAGGTCCAAACAGCTGGGAGTGAGTTTACCGACATCGCCTTGACATTTGTGTCTGTAGTAATTACAAACCCGCCTCTACATCCTGGAGGTGATGATACTGAGCAGGCGCTCTTAAACCCACCATGAAGGAACCACATTTCCATAATGTTTGTTGCATCTCAACGCGTCGGATTTCTTGCCTTTTTATATCGACAAAAACTCCAGCCCGTAGGAAACGTAAGCGTTCCCAACGGCAGCGTTCAAGCAGACTGTTGAGCCCGTAAACAGCAAAGCAGGACGTAAAACTACACACACACACGGGCATGCCTACGTGCGCGCACAATGCAAACTTTGAAATTGCTTGTTCTAAAAATAGAAGTAATACCGGGTAGTAGTGTACGCCGCGCACACACGGGCACATTAGGAAACAGAGACACGGAGTCACGGCGCGGAGACAACCGGTGTGCCGCTCATGCAGTATTAAAGTCGCTCGGCGTGCTTTTTAGAGCACACTTAATGATGGAAATGGAACGCGGCCAAAGTGCAAGACAATGAGTCTAATCTGAGCAACGCAAACATCGTCTGCAGCTTGCAAAGGTAATGGAAGTAGTCATAAAGCGACGTACATGCTTTGTGTCTTACAGATCTGTGCCTGACTTTTAATATGACACGTAGTATTTAGTTTGTTTAACGCTTATCGGGACTATACTATACTATATACATATATGATAAATATAATTTCAAAAATAAAAATATAACAATACATGGAGCGCAGAATTATTAGGCAAATGAGTATTTTGCCCACATCATCCTCTTTATGCATGTTGTCTTACTCCTAGCTGTATAGGCTGGAAAGCCTGCTACCAATTAAGCATATTAGGTGATGTGCATCTCTGTAATGAGAAGGGGTGTGGTCTAATGACATCAACACCCTATATCAGGTGTGCATAATTATTAGGCAACTTCCTTTCCTTTGGCAAAATGGGTCAAAAGAAGGACTTGACAGGCTCCGAAAAGTCAAAAATATGCAAAGATATATTGCAGAGGGATGCAGCGCTCTTAAAATTGCCAAGCTTCTGAAGCGTGATCATCAAACAATCAAGCGTTTCATTCAAAATAGTCAACAGGGTCGCAAGAAGCGTGTGGAAAAACCAAGGCGCAAAATAACTGCCCATGAGCTGAGAAAAGTCAAGCGTGCAGCTGCCAAGATGCCAATTGCCACCGGTTTTGCCATATTTCAGAGCTGCATCATCACTGGAGTGCCCAAAAGCACAAGGTGTGCAATACTCAGACATGGCCAAGGGAAGAAAGGCTGAAAAACCACCACCACTGAACAAGACACACAAGCTGAAACGTCAAGACTGGGCCAAGAAATATCTGAAGACAGATTTTTCTAAGGTTTTATGGACTTGAGTCTCAATGGGCCTGATGGATGGGCTCGTGGCTGGATCGGTAAAGGGCAGAGAGCTCCAGCCTGACTCAGATGCCAACAAGGTGGAGGAGGACTACTGGTTTGGGCTGGTATCATCAAAGATGAGCCTTTGGGGCCTTTTCGGGTTGAGGATGGAGTCAAGCTCAACTCCCTGTCCTACTGCCAGTTTCTGGAAGACACCTTCTTCAAGCAGTGGTACAGGAAGAAGTCTGCATCCTTCAAGAAAAACATGATTTTCATGCAGGACATGCTCCATCACACGCGTCCAAGTACTCCACAGCGTGGCTGTCAAGAAAGGGTCTAAAAGAAGAAAAACTAATGACATGGCCTCCTTGTTCACCTGATCTGAACCCCATAGAGAACCTGTGGTCCATCATCAAATGTGAGATTTCCAAGGAGGGAAAACAGTACACCTCTCTGAACAGTGTCTGGGAGGCTGTGGTTGCTGCTGCACGCAATGTTGATGGTGATCTGATCTAAACAGTGACAGAATCCATGGATGGCAGGCTTTTGAGTGTCCTTGCAAAGAAAGGTGGCTGTATTGGTCACTGATTTCCTTTTTTGTTTTTGAATGTCAGAATTGTATATTTGTAAATGTTGAGATGTTATATCGGTTTTACTGGTGAAAATAAATCATTGAAATATTTGTTTTTGGTCAAGTTGCTTACTAATTATGCACAGTAATAGTCACCTGCACACACAAATATCCTCCTAAAATAGCTAAAACTAAAAAATTACTTCCAAAAAAATTCAGCTTTGATATTAGTGAGTTTTTTGGGTTTATTGAGAAGATGGTTGTTGTTCAATAATAAAATTAATCCTCAAAAATACTACTTGCCTAATAACTCTGCACTCCCTGTATATGTTGTATAATGTATATAACAATATAAATATCATTTAAATTCAATTCATATAAATCGAAACTATTATTCATATACTGTATTCCTAGATATCAGTGTATTAATTCAATATTAAAATAATAAATTCCTTTGCATTTTTTATGAATATATGTATTATGCAAAGAATATTGCACTACTCTTTCAATTTATTGTTGGTATAGTAATCTGTATATCAATAATTCATATGAACATATTTTACTCATTGGTGAAATACTGCGATTGACAGCGCCTTTTGCCCGAAGTCAGCTGGGATAGGCTCCAGCATACCCCCGTGACCGCAATGAGGATAAGCAGCATAGAAAATGGATGGATGGATGGATGGATGTTTAATTGACTTATTTTATATTTGAGTTTAAATTTATGAATGAATATGCCCTTTATGACACTCATATTTATTATTAATATGTTAATATCAGTACATGACCGGTTGATGATATTGCACGCAATGGTATAGTCCTCGTGGAAAGTCATTTTCATATGAATTAACAGATATTTGTGTTTATTGTGAACATCGTGTATAAGCTTCATAAGCAATGAGCCCGATTCAGCACAGAATCAGCACTTCTTGGTCTTTTCATCTTGACTGATTACGTAACGACATTCTTTTGCCAGGAAAACATCTTCTGTGCCTCCCCGCGGACGTGTGCGCTGAGAATAATACGTGACCAGAAGTGGCCTTGCACACATGCTGGCGACAAAGCCCTTCATCTTCGTCGGCCTCTCGATTTATGCCTGCAGACCATCTCGCGAGGACTTTTATTCTCGGCCGCTGTGAGTGACACGGCTGGTAATTCTTCATTATCTGGAAGAAGTAGGGTAGAAGGCGAGGGATTGCAAGTGGAACTCCGTCTGCCTTTATTGCTCTTAACGGGTTTTCTCTGAGTTGGAGCAGCTAAATGGAAGGCTTTGTGGGTTTCTGACGATGGATGACGGCCTGAGGAACGCAGTGAAGAACACGCCGAGGCTTCTTTTCAAGGAAAGAATGCATTTTTCCTGTGTTTTTTAGTACGCTCTTGCATCAGCATCTCCAGCATCAACAATGCAACATGGACATTTTGTGTGTAGAGTATGCGCTGCACCATCTAACAAGTCAAGAACATGAACATTTCTTGATTAACGCGTCACTCAAACCAATTAACGCTTACTATGTGGTCTACAAAATCAAATCACACTGCAGCTGTGGCTGTAGGCAACCTCCTAGGAACATATTTTCAATAAATGATTTCTCCAGTTAGCACCTCTGCTTACTTTTACAGTTGCGTGGTAGTTTGGATGGTGTACAAATGCCAACAACCACTGGTGGGTATAAAAATTGTGGCTTTAGGCAACCTCCTACGGTATTTTAATTAACGTCGTAAGTATCATGAGTGGTCCAGCAGCTTTATTTACCTCAGGATGCGCTTTAAAATGTCGGCTGTCGGTGTGAAACGCATGCTTGTTAGTCTTGTTGTACTGACCCTAACCCTAACCCTAACCCTGGGAGATCTGGTAGAAGAAGAGAAGGAGGTTTTTCTTCGAGACTTGCCTGGGACAGTATTTTAAGAAGCAGCCCAACCTCAAGGGCAAAAAGTAAATAGTTGTTCTCTTTTGATTACTTTCATGTAATTCTTGTAGTTAATCAACAAATGTAGGTTCTTGGCACGAAGACCACCTGAGCTTATCTTTGTAAAGCTGTTAAGGGTGGTGTAAGGTGGATATGGTTTAAAGAAGGCCCCACCACCCCTTTTTTTTTTGCTGTGTAACGGATAAGAGCTCTAAGCCGTCCATCGCGGTCTAATCGATGGAATCAGGGGAGAGTTTAGAGGACTGCGAGATGGAAAAGCCAGACCCAGTCAGTGCCCTTAAGCCCCGAGAGTTGTTTGCAGAACTGCAAATGGTTGTGTCATTAAAATAAAACACATTCTATGTTTGCTGTTTGCGTATTCCTACTGGTTTTTTTTTTGTTGACCCGCGATGTTCCTAAATGCATCTTATAATTTAAGCGATTAGAACTTCCACGTGTGAAAGATAGCGTGCACCGTTCAGCTAATGAAGTCGGTGGAAGCTGACACGTGCAGGAGGAACTTGTTCTTGTGCCTCCAATGTATCCACGACTGATTCGTGTTTGGACAGTTCTGCCGCAGCGCACGCCCACACGTCTTGTAAACATGTTATTCATCTGCCTGTGAATGCGGAATCATGGACTTCATTGTCTCCCTTCATGCCAAATGTGACACTGGTGATACAGAGCCCCACCCGCGGAGCCTCAATCAACGTCTTCAGGTGATTGGACCTAATTCTCACAGCGGTGAACCTGCTCACTGACTCGCAGTGTGACATACCCCGACTTTGCTCTGCAAAGGTTGTAGTGACACGTTGTCATGACTTAGCAAACGCTTACTTAGCCTGCCTGTGTTGTTAGGAAATTTTTTTTTAATGAAAACTGCAGTATTACTGGTAGATGCATATACTGTAGACTGGAACCACTAAAATTGAATACCCAAATGCGCTACTGTAACTAGCAACGTGGACGCAGCAGGCGTTACCGTACATAGATACCTATAAACGTGTGATTATTATTATTTTTTATTTCAGATAGATGTAATAAAGACCAGTTTGTTTCTTATGAAGGACCAGGAATTAGCAAAGATTAGTAAGGAAGAAGTGAGGAGGGCATTGAAGAGTGCCATCACTCGGTCCATCTGGACCATACCTGATGGACCGAGTGATGGATCCATACCTGATGGATATACTCAGGTCCATACCTACATACTCAGGACCATACCTGATGGATCACACTCCATACCTCCACAGTATGGTTCCTGACTGGGTTGTTTAACAGGATCTTAGGTAGTGAGAAGATTCCTGAGGAATGGAGGACAAGTGTGCTGGTGCCCATTTTTAAGAACAAGGGAGATGTGCAGAATTGTGGCAACTACAGAGGAATAAAGCTGATGAGCCATACAAGGAAGTTATGGGAAAGAGTAGTTGAAGCTAGACTAAGGCAAACGTGAGCATTTGTGAGCAGCAGTACGGTTTTATGCCAAAAAAGAGTACAACAGATGCAGTATTTGCTTTGAGGATGCTGATTGAGAAGTACAGGGAAGGCCAGAAGGAGCTGCATTGTGTTTTTGTAGATCTGGAGAAAGCTTATGACAGGGTGCCCAGAGAGGAACTGTGGTATTGTATGAGGAAGTCTGGAGTGGTAGAGAAGTATGTTAGAGCGGTGCAGGACATGTACGAGGACTGTAAGACAGTAGTGAGTTGTGTTGCAGGTGTGACAGAGGAGTTCCGAGTGAAGGTGGGAGTACATCAGGGATCAGCTCTGAGCCCCTTCTTGTTTGCTATGGTGATGGACAGGCTGACAGACAAGGACGAGGTTAGACAGGAATCTCCATGGACTATGATGTTTGCAGATGACATTGTGATATGTAGTGAGAGCAGGGAAGAGGTGGAGGAGAAGCTTGAAGGGTGGAGGTTTGCCCTGGAAAGGAGAGGAATGAAGGTCAGCCGCAGCAAGACGCAGTACATGTGTGTAAATGAGAGGGACTCAAGTGGAGGTTACAGGGAGAAGAGATAAAGAAGGTGGAGGATTTTAAGTACTTAGGGTCAACAGTCCAGAGCAATGGAGACTGTGGAAAACAGGTGAAAAGCATGAGCAGGCAGGCTGGAATGGGTGGAGAAAAGTGTCGGTTGTGATGTGTGATAGAAGAGTTTCAGCTAAAATGAAAGGAAAGGTGTACAAAACTGTGGTGAGACCAGCCATGTTGTTTGGTTTAGAGACAGTGCCTCTAAGGAAAAGGCATCAATGTTTATTAGCATCAATGACAGCAAATTATTATTGATACATTTCTTGTATTGAATATGACTAGACAGTGCAAATTGTACCACAATAACATGCTGTGTTTTTGCACTCAAAATATTGTTTTGAAGGCAATGACATTGTATAGTATCTGGACATTTAATCCAACTAATGGCATGAACTTTCACATTCCCGTTTGACGTAATTCTCCCCCCCCCAAGTCAGCTCTAATGGGATGCAAAACGTCAGCTGCTGCGATCAGAGTCCGCCGCGGTCCGCGTAACTCAGTGTCTTCCTATCGACGCGGTTGTGCCAACGTTGATTCATTAATGCCGTTTGCATGGAGCTAATGCACTGGGGGGGGGCTGATGAGGCCGCAGCTCCAAATGCTACTGTCACATGTGTCCTTGCATCATCCGTTAAGAAGAATCACAGCGTGCTGGACTGCTGTGTATGAACTCTGAAGGTAAGGAGATGAGATATCTGCTGTTGCACATTGAAATCCCAAATATTTAGCTTTATTTTGCCAGCCAGTGGACCTAAATGAAGCAATTTTCTGTGCCGGATGTCCAACTTTAATTTTCCGCGAGCAATCAGTCCGGAGCAGCCTGGATTTCCATTTAGAAAGAACAGCAAAGTCATTGCAAAGCAATGCAAACAAGAGAAGCAATGAAAAGACCCAATAAAAAGTTTGAGAATTGGCTTCAGCGGCTAAATGAGTCGCATAATTCAGTCCGAATCCGACTTGATTGATCTATCTGTACAAACCACTGTATGAGTTGCTGGCACTCCTGTGAGAAAGACTGCATGCAAACCTAACGCTATCATTGTTTAATTAACACAACATTTATACACAGTAGCTACTTTATGTAAGCATCGGATCGTACAGCCAATACATTTTTTGTTATGAATTCATAATAATCCTATTCATTTTTGATGGCCCAGATTAACATGCAGCGATAACTCAAGTGTGCGATAACAGATTCCACGCCGTTAGCGTCACGTCAACTCCCTTGTGTTTTAGTTTTATTAAGCGTTGGTAACTGCGTGTGGTTATTACTGCCTGGAGCGGCAAGCCTATGAAGACAGAGTGGACGGTAACAACTATAAGTACGCATTACATTAATGCAGGGGTAGGGAACACATGGCTCTCTTTAACGCCATAACATTGATTTATTTTAATGTAGTTTTATCTTCAAATATATGTAACATATCTTGCAAAAAAATATCTGATCTGAAGGAATTTTACCCAAAAAGTTGTCCTATTTTGAAAACTAGGTTGCGGAAAAGGTAATAATGTTGGGAGAATAAAGTCAAAATATTGCAGAAAAAAGTCAAAATTACGAGAAAAGTTGGAAACTTGGCAAATTTAAAAAACTGCTGTAATTTTACGAGTAGAAGGTATTGGGAGAAAAAAGTCACAATTTTATGAGAATAAATATGAGAATAAACTAATGTTATGAGTAAAAAACAATGCATTTTAGTAGCATAAAGTTCATTTTTATTTTTTAGATATCGTTATGTTATGAGAAGCATAAATAATATATACAAAGTTGTAATTTTTGGAATATCAAGTTGGGGAAAAATGTATATGGGAATAAAGTCCTAATATTACAATTACATTTTTTTTTAATGTTTAATGTTTTTTTGTTTTTGTTGACATTTTAAAGTATAACATGACAGGAATCACAGTGTCACAATACAAACCCTTTTCAGCGCTTTAATCCTTCCACTTCAGAGACAAATGAGTAATTATTAAAGTTTGCTTAAATTTACTTGCTTAAAAATGCACACTTTTAGTTGTAATCACTGATATGAATATAGCTCTGACAGAAATACATTTGAAAATATGTGACTTTCATGGCTCTCTCGGCCCAGAAGGTTCCCGACTGAATGGAACAAAAATGTACTGATGATGTAGTAATACACTCACAAGTGTGCAGATGTTTATATGTTGTGGTGCATGAGGGGGAGATTTAGTGACACTTGACTCCCGATCCCTGAGAAGAGAGTCAGAGCTTATGACTTGGAGTGAGATGCTGTCACATGACCGAGGCACCACGTCTCCAAGCAGAGTAAACTTTTAGTGCGGAAGCTTGTCGTGTCTTATTATTATCGAGGAGCTTGCACTCGGGGCTGCGTTAATGCAGCAGGATTTGCCCCAATCCACGTGCTGCATCAGGGACTCGTGGAAAAGATCTTTGTCTTAGATGGAAGTGTTAAGTGTTTTTTTTTGTGTGTGTGTTTTTCTTCTCCCAGAAGTGATCTTTGCGTTTCGTTCTATAACAGTTGCTCATTTGCTGTCTTTGACACCTCGTGTTTAGGACTTGCAGTCATGCATGCATTTACATATAAGATGTAATGGATTGGAAAACAACAACAAGGAAATCAGATTTGTCATGCTGCTGTTAAACCATATTGCTCAGAGTGAGACCTCTTCTTGCGTGAACTGAACACCCATTGGTTAGGCACTCCAAGAAGGGCAAACATTTGTCAACTAAAACTTATAAATTGGTGTTTCATTATTGTTTTTTATGATTGTGGGGTTTTCATTTTTATTGGTAGTAGGATTAGTAAATAATAAAATTAAAAATGATAAAAATACCACTGAATTTTAAACAAGTTTACACTAATTTAATAATAATAATAGTAAAGATATTGATATTGATTAAGATATTGTATTATTTACCATTTTTAATAAGATAAAAGATTAATAATAGCAAAATATCAAATTAAAATACATATTTCTGAAAAACAATAAACACACAATATACGTAAATTGGAATACAGTTAGACTAACTAAATAATAATAATTAATATATAGTTAAAACAATATTGATATTTTTACAACATAAAAAAATAAAAATAATAAAATGAGATATCTAAAAACACACCAATGTATATACAAATAATTATATAGCTTCATACCTACTGTTGTTATAATCAAAGTGTGTATATTTAATAATACAACACAATATTTGCTTATAGCATCAACAGCAACAATAAATAAAATATATCAAAAATAATCAATACCTGTTCTAGTAAAGACATCGATGCACGTTATAAAAATTCCTGAAATCATTTTTCTTTGCCACACATTTGCCACAACACCTGTTGCTAGGCAGACTTCAAAGGGCCCAAGCATACCTGGCCAGAGGCCCACGGAAAAGCATCTCATATTCTACTCCAAAGCGCCTGACATTTTTCTGTGATTTCTATAAGGCACTCTCCACCAGAGCCTTTCAGGAAGCGGCTTTTCACAATAAATAACGCAGAGCAGACATCAGTAAAGCATATCTTTTCACAGCCTCTTACTTACACACACACACACACAAAAGCTCTTTCTCCACCTCCCATTTGTCTCTGTCAGCTCATGTTTGCTTTCCTGTTCACGTAGTGTCAACGTACGCCGCAGCAGCAGTACAATGCTGTGCTTATGTGCACGTATGACGGAGGACGGATCGCATCATGCTTCATGATCGGTAAACCATGTTAGAGCATTTTGCTGACGACCACAGCCAATGACTCGGTCAAAATGATCCCGTGACCACCCAGTTTGGGAAGCCTGCGTTACTGTAATCCATTTGTGTTTCACTGCAATCTTCTTTTCCTTTCGCCTTATTCCTTCAGGGGTCGCCACAACAAATCAATCGCCTCCATCTAACCCTGTCTTCTGCATCCAACTGCCTTCATGTCCTCTTTCACTACATCCATAAATCTCCTCTTTGGTCTTCTTCTAGGCCTCCTGCCTGGCAGTTCAAAACTTAGCATCCTTCTACCGAGATATATCCTGATCCTGTCCATCCTGGTCACACCCACAGCCAACCTCAGCGTTTTCATCTCTGCTACCTCCGGCTGTGCTTCCTGTCTTTTTCTCATCACCACTGTCTAACCAAACCACATCGCTGGTCTCACCACAGTTTTGTGCACCTTTCCTTTCATTTGAGCTGAAACTCTTCTATCACACCTGACACTTTTCTCCACCCAAATGTGTTTCACTGCAATACATTTCTATATTTCACTGCTGTGCTTTGTTACTCCCCCACAACCTGTTTTTTTCCCTTTTGAAAGCTGTAAGGGTTGCAATTTATTTTCTGCATCATCCATTACCTCCCGGAAGACACATCCCCAGCCCCGGAGTCTCCAGAAGGCAAAACAAACCCATGAACATTAACATTTTGCCTCAAAATTGCGTGGCTACAGCATTATGGGATAGTGTCACTTTTAATGGTAATCCCTCATAAAAAGATCATTGTTAGGATGACTTAACGGAGACGCTTAATGTTTTCACAGTTTGCTTTTCACGCTTGTATCACCTGGAAGTCACACTGCACTGCTGTAAATACAACGTGTGAGCACCTATTTTTTGCAAAATTCTTCATTCATAATTGAAGTTGTTGCTTATTGGCGTCTGTCTGTTTAGACTTTTTGACATTTTCTACATCTAAGGCTTTTGTGGCTAAAAACGTACTGGAAACCTCGTATGTGACGTCCTAACAAATAACCCCCCCCCCTCCCCCCTCTTAAAACAAGTGCACTTTAAGGCAGAATCTTGTCTTTGCTCTTAGGAAATCCCGAATCTGCTCCTTTTTGCTCGGCCTGAATTATTTATAATCCCGAAAGTGAAGGCCGAGATTGTTTTAGAGGCGAGTCGGGTTTGTGCAGGACATTGTTCACGCCTCCTCGCCATATGTCACCCCACCTGGACGCACGCCAGCCGCCTAAAAGCTGGAGTGCTGACATCATCCTTCTGCAGAATGTGCACTCTCGCTCTGAGAAACGTTTGCTACTGGAGTCAGGCTCTTATATCAAACGTGTGCCGTGGTATCATTTATGTGTGATGTAGCATAATCGTACTACTACTGCAGTATCTCACAAAAATGAGGATTATTACTATGGTATTGTCTTGTCAAGGGACAATACCATATATTTACTTTAGAGTAGTCAATCTACAGCATGTATAGCAGTTCTTATCTGCAGTGGAACATATTCCATTCCTAACAGTATTACATTTCCAAACCTCCATGATAATACCACTAGATCCCCCCCCCCGGCATTTTTGACAGTCACATCTGGCCCATGTGAAATCAGTGTATAGCATTGCTTATCTACTGTATAGTGGAAAATATTCCAAATCTCCAATACTGTTAGGAATGGAATAGTGTCCCATATCTCCAATACTGTTAGATAGGAATAGAATATTTACCACTGTAGATAAGCACTCAAAAAGGCTAGGGGTGTGGAGTAGGGGGTTAAGTGGTATCATCACGGTGGAGTGGAAGAGAGTTCCAGTAAAATATTCCATTCCTAACATTATTTGAAATATGGAGTATTTTCTTGTCTGTTTTAGATAAGTAAGGTTGCGACTGAAACCCTTTACCACTCCTCTATGATGATATCGCTGGTGGAGCTGGTGGATTCTCGACACATTGCACTCCTCCACAAGGAGGAGAGGACTGGAAAAGGGTTCCATTAACAACGCTAATTTTTTCTGGTTTTTGCTATTTTTCCCACTCTCTGTGGTAGATAAGCACAAACATATTGCAGTACTTATCTTAAACAGAGTGAAAAAATATTACAAAATATTCCATTCCCAACAGTATTACAACATATTCCATTCCTTACAGCATTGGAAATATTCAATATTTTCCGCTGTTTCTTCACTAGCTTATGCAGTGTTAGGAATGGAATGTTTAGGAATGGGATATTTTACAATCTCTGAGGTAGATAAGCACACCCCCAGGGGTACACCAAGTGTCATGGGAGGTATCTGAATAAAAATAAAAACCAATTAGCGCCTAACACTCACAATTACAAGTGAGATTGAACGCCTCGTGAATGGAGCTGAAAGCAGACAGAGCATTCAGTTGTTCATTGCTGTGTGTTCATCATATGAACAAATAAGTATTTCTGATGGTTATTTTTTGTAAAAAAAATTTTTTTTAAGTGTTTAATCTTGAAAATTTCATTTATGTTTGTGTTTAAATTCCCACATGGTGAGTAGGGATTCCCCCTAAAAAGAGACATCATTGGTTGTATGTATGTATTATTATACTTTTCCCTTTAAATTGGTATTAAATGAGTATGTAGAAAAAAAACTTAACAAATGTGAGGTAACAAACTAAAGTGAAGCTCAAATCCATATTATCCATATGGTATATGGAATGTTTCCCACTCTGTTTTAGATAAGTACTGCTACATGTTTGCGCTTATCTACCACAGAGGGTGGAGAAATGCATTTTTTTTTTACACAGTATAGATTTACTATCTACTGAAAATATGTCAGCGCACAGCCATTATTGCCTAAATAGCTGGCAACACAAGTGAGACGCAAGATAATTGCGTCTTTTCTAATCTGGGGCTGCACAAGTTCTGCTGGCACCTGGCGCCTCATTGATGGGAAACATGCATTCCAGCATGTGCTGTGACATTGCGAAGGCGAAACGGGGCCGCATGGCAGTTTTCCACCATGTTAAGGAGCCAAAGCACACCCCCAAGAGGATTAGGATGGGGAAGGTGACGGCCAAGTGTGTCTTCTGTGGGGCATCCTCAACCCTCAAGGGAGTGCAAGGTGACGAGTATCCACCAACCCCAGTGACGTGATCAAGGATGAGTGGAAGGGGATTCCAGTAACAGTTCCAGTCAAAGAGGATTAAGGCAGTGTTAGATGATAGGACACAATTTGGAAATTACTCACTGTGATTGTCAGTGGATTGAAAATACAGTATATACTTCTATACATGCTCTAGTACTAATAACTTCTTCTTTTCTATAGTACTGTCCCACGACTAGATACAATACAGGGCTTTTGTCAGACACTGTATATTTGCAGTGTTAGTTAGTAAAAGCAGAAACAGCGTCTTCTCTCCAAAGGAGGGCAAAAACAAAAGCAAACAGACGTCCCAACGCTCGGGGGAGAACGCTGCAAGGGAGCGTTTTAGGGAACACTCTCACACCGCTGCGCGTCTTTTGAGGGAAAAGAAGAAGCGGCAGTCGCATCCGTAAGTTAGACAGACGATCCAAAAGGACAACGTCTGCCTGCAGACGAGTGAGCAACACTCTTTTCTGGCTCTTTCTGCACGGCGAATGACGGGTGTCAGTCACTTCCTGTCGGCTGACACGCATCCGTCAACGGCGCCCTATTGTGGAAACTCTGTGGTGATTGAGTCAGGAGGCGACATGTTTATCTGTGTTTGCAGGTTTCTGCCTAACCTGTCAACTTTGCAGTGTAGCAAACAAACATGACGGCTCCTTTTACTGCTTCTCTTCCATTTTTAGGTTCCTTGACATTCTGGCATTTTGTCTCTCAACTTTCATCTACTCCAGCTTTTGGAAATGAATGAACTCTTATGAGATTCTAGTAACATTTCATGGTATTTTGTATTTGTTTGCTGTGTCTCCCAGCACAGTCTCAAGAGCATGGAGGAGATTCCAGGAGACAGGTAGTTACTCCAGGAGACCTGGACAGGGCCGTAGAAGGTCCTTAAACCCTCAGCAGGATCGGTATCTGCTCCTTTGTGCAAGGAGGAACAGGATGAGCACTGCCAGAGCCCTACAAAATGACCTCCAGCAGGCCACTGGTGTGAATGTTTCTGACCAAACAATCAGAAACAGGGTCCATGATGGTGGCCTGAGGGCCCAACGTCCTGTAGTGGGCCCTGTGCTCACTGCCCAGCACCGTTAGAGCTCGATTGGCATTTGCCATAGACCACCAGAATTGGCAACTACGCCACTGGTGCCCTGTGCTCTTCACCGATGAGCGGCTTCAACCTGAGCACATGCGACAGACGTGAAAGGGTCTGGAGATACCATGGAGAACGTTATGCTGCCTGCAACATCATTCAGCATGACCGGTTTGGTGGTGGGTCAGTAATGGTCTGGGGAGGCATATCCCTGGAAGGACGCACAGACCTCTACAGGTTAGATAAGGGCACCCTGACTGCTTTTAGGTATCGGGATGAAATGTTTGGACCCATTGTCGGAACCTACGCTGGTGCAGTGGGACCTGGGTTCCTCCTGGTCCACGAGAACTCCCGACCTCATGCGGCTAGAGTATGCAGGCAGTTTCTGGAGGATGAAGGAAATGATACCATTGACTGGCCCCCACGTCCACCTGACCTAAACCCAAATAGACATTATCTGGGACATCATGTTTAGGTCCATCTGATGCTGCCAGGTTGCTCCTCAGACTGACCAGCTCAGTGATGCCCTGGTCCAGATCTGCAGTGTATATAAGTCAATATTTCAAATACTGAAGTACTTGAAGAAGCTTCAAATGACACTTCAAAATAAAAACAACATATTTGTCTCGTGTGACAAAAAATGCCTGACATTTGTATTGACCAGACATTAACCAGTGCTTCTCAAATAGCGAGGCGCATGAAAAGGTGTCAGAGGCGACTACTACATTCCTTCCAGGTTGGCAGGTCCGTTTGTGTCTTTATTAGTGCTTGAACAGTGCTGGTGCCAGTAGCTCATACAGTGATTTGCACAAGTAAATAAAAAAATAATATAGGTTGTCGACAGAACTTCAAATCGGACTTGACAGAAAATAACAGAGAACTATTGAGCTGGAGCAGTGCCTCTCAAGTAGTGTGGTGGGCCCACCCGGGGGAACACAATGAACTCTCAGAGGGAAGCGATGTTAATGTTTCTAATTCAGTTTGTACAGTGCAGATAAATAAATAGATATGATCAGTTTTGTCAAGTATTATTAATATTATAATATAAGTATATATAAGTAGTATTAGTATTATCACAATTATGTTTTGTGAGATTATTTGCTTGAAGAGAATGAAATTTGAGTGATGGACAGTTTACCTTACCAATGGCTACTTGTTGTACTTTGTGTTTGTTTGGGGTTTTTTTCACATCAAAGTTCTTCTTGTGTTGAGTTGTTAAAAAAAAAAAAGTTTAATTATTCAGTCAAATGTTGATAGGTGTATTTAAAATGAAAAGATACACCTATTATAGAAATAATATACTTTCTGTCTCCGGTTGCGATTAACTAGACATTAACAATGGACAAAATGTGATTCATTGCGATGTTAGCTGTGTTGCCAAAAGTCGGGCAACGTCATTGTTGCGGCATAGCTAGCACAGACATTACTCACATCGAGGGTCACCAAACGTGGACATGTGATTTGGAACGACACGGGAGTCGAGGACAAGCGACATACGGTCAGGACTCGATTATTGCTTCGTCATAATTTAGGTAATACGACATGATAGAATGAAAGGTTGTTCTCCTCTCATTCCGTGTGGAAGTGGTAAGTTTTGGGCTTCTTTAGTTTTGGAAAAATACGATTGAGGCAAACTGGATGCACTGGATGTGTTGTAAACAGTGAATAATAGGAGTGTAAAGGTAATATAGGTGTGTTCTTTCCTGTCTACAGGGCACCAATATTGTTAAAAACTGCATTTAAAAAGTCATGAACAGGTTTTATATGTTGTTACTACTCAATTTATTTAGAACATTGAATTTTACATAGCTAAAATTCATATACCGAGGTTGTGTCTGGAACCAATTAACCGCCAAAAATGAGGTACGTGTTTACTCACCACTGACGTGACATGATGCCAAAACAGAAGTGAAACTTGTCACTGCTATATCATAGGGCGTATTATTTCCATGCGTCAGTATCCCTATAGTACATGTTTTATACCAGACAGTGGTAGAGCACAAGAACTGTTCATTTGTACCTCATTGCATTCTCCAACTACAATTAAAAAAAACATATTATTCAATTCATATCTACTATGCTATGGATGTGTTCAAATCTTCAACTACATTTTGGTTTTAGACTTCCAGCCACGAATGCAAGAGCTGAAATAAGCGGAGACAACTATGTTTTCCTTGATGGTGCATGGCGTTGACTATTAAAGCTGCTCTCAGTCTGTTGTGGTCAGTGCTCTTTGCTCAGCAGCGGGGGCGAGGAGGTTCGCTCAGGCTAGGAGGGAAGAAGCAATGCGAGAGACAGAAGATGCGATGTCAGCCGAGGGTCTTGAAACACACCCTCATGCAGCCTCGGGCGCTTCACGCCCAGGTGGGGTGACGTGACGCTGTCTGGGCACCCCGGCAGCCATCAGTATTACTTTGCCTTGATGCCTCAGCGGCTGCCTTTGTTTACAACTTGGCTCGTAAGTTGCGCCTGTAAAGACATCCCCGGCGATTTAAGAGGATGGTAAGAGACTCAGCTTTGCTGTGGAGGTTTTTGATAAGATAAACAAAATAAACACTAATAATAATAATAATAATAAATGTAGTTAATATATAATAAAAATAATAGCACAGTAAAATAAATCTATAAATAAGTTTATAAAACCAAAACTGAAGATTTTTCCTGGAAAGGCAGACGTTTTCTCAAGTGCTTGTGTTTTATTGTGTTCTAATGACGTGACTGGGGAGTGTTTGTGGCCCTGAGAGGTCTCCTGTGCAGAGCCTCAGGAAGCCAATGAGACGTGAGGCCGCCTGAGGGGCATTTGCGTGTGTGTGTTATGCATGTTTGTGTGCATCGAGTGTCTGACACATCAGATCAGAGATAGCACTGAGGGAATGGAGTGAACCTCAGGGTGTGATGTCCCCGAGGCGGTGTTGACATCGTCTGATAGCGATAGCCGCTGTACCCTCATTTTTTTTTTTGCTTTTTCTTGTTTTCCTTCTATACCAGTATCACTTGAGTCCGCTGACGCTCAAAGACGTGCAACCTATCTCCAGCATGACAAATAATGGATTAGAGGGATTAGAGGCAAGCAAACATGAAAAAGGAGTCCCATTTTTGCATTTGTACATAGGAAGCGATAAAGCCTGCTATGCAAGGACGGGACGCTGTGTGTGCAACGTGTCAAGAGGGCGACAGACAAGCTGACAGAAGGAGAGGGAGGGTGGTTTTAACATGCAAAAAAAAAATCAATTTACAGAAGATGATTGTTCATTGTTGATGGAAGAGGAGGGGGCAACAGAAGATTGAGGCGACGTGACTGTATGCAAATGGTGCTAATGGGAACAATGATCATCGCCCGATGGATCCAATTACGAGCTTGTTATTCTCTCAATTCATAACAATCTTTGCCAGGGCAAAATAATTCCCCCGAACAAAAGGTGATTAGAAAATTAACTGCATCACCTCCTGCTAATGAACTGCTTGTTTCTGTCCCGCTCCATAACTTCTGCACTGGTTCATGCAAACAATTACTAACTAGCAGCTGCAGTCAATCATGGCCATTACTGAGAGGTTAACCGGGACTGACCTTGACAAGTTTAACGACATTCTATATTATTGTAAAGTTTTTAAAGGGGGCTTGCTTTACGGTTTTTCTGGCCTTTGTTTCGATGTCTGGACCCCTAGAGAGCAGCTACACATGATAACCCTTTTTTTTTTTAAACCTTCCAGACTTTGCGTTTTTTCCTGCAGCCCACTCCGTTGGGATTGGTCACACTCCCAAGCGCTCCCGAGGACTTCCGGACAGCTGCCGAACCCCTAACTTCCTAATTCCGGCAGTACAGGAGTTGATAGTAAACAGCAATTTATCCTTTTAAAATGTCCACAGTTAAAACACTAATAAATTGTTACCTGTTACCTGTCTTTTGACTCTTCAACAACACCAATTAACATTTGAAAGGTGTCAGACTTCAGCAACAATTTGACGGATAGTCCAGCTTCGTATTGCTAAACAAAATTAGCTTTCCCTCACACCAAACAAACATTTCCTGGGAGCCGTTGCTCAATACTTAATATAAGCGGGCATCATTATTCTTGCTAATTGCACAACAAAATACACAGAAAGGTGCTGCTGTACTCTCGTCTTCCCGAAGGGGTGGGGTCGTTTGTGAGCTAGAAGGTGCTTGTCACTGCCGCCCTTCATAAGAGAGGCAAAGTTTACTTGCAGTAGAAAGTCAAACTTCTGCTCTGCTGAGTGAATGGATGAATTTGACTGCCCAGATGGAGGTTTATATCTCCAAGCTCACCAGTTGAAATTTTGCACAATAGGGTCCCTTTTAAACAATGCAGTTATATTACAAGCAAAAGGTGCTTCTGTGCTTCTGCCAAGCCTGTCAGAAACACAACATCAGACTTGCGTTGATTAAAATCTGTCAACAAAGCCATCTCCTGTGACAAATTCCATCAAAGTTCATTTTAAAGCTAATTACGCCTGCCATTTACTCGCGTGTGACATTGGAGCTGTTCAACGCTGCTGTTTGTTTTTTCCCGTTAAGTGAGCTTGTTCAGCCTTGCGTGTTTCTTGTCGTTTTCTCCCCTAATTGTTCCCTTTTGATTTTCTCTAATATGTCCTTTCTCTGCTCAATTTGTGTAGCTCTAATTTGTTGGGGGTTTTTTCACTAAGGAAACAAGCGCTGTATAAGAAAAAGATATGGTTGATTCTTACAATTCCTGTGTTTGTAAATGCACCTCGCTCGCTGTGAATGTGATTGCTGCGCAAGTTTATCATGCTGGACCTGAGCACTGCTGTTGGTGTGTTAAGGTCAGCACAAAAGCGTCAGATGCTGTGTCTCTGTCGGGATGCTTCATTACTTACAAGATGTTACCTGCACAATATCACCTTCAAGTACTTGTTGCAGGTGGCTGCGTCTGCATCCATTTAGCACCTAAATGGAGCACCCCTGGTTGCCATTATGATATTATTCAGTTTTGGTATGCATTCCCTTTGTACACATAATCATATTTCCCACTCCAGAGCAAGGGACAGCGTTTTAGTAGAGTCTATGGTGGTCTCTTGTTCCAATGTTTCCTTTGAGTAAACTCCCTGTCTTGGAAAGTGTCAACTAGTAAACTGCTGTAGTGAAGTTTATGGGATTACCTGAGGGATTAGGAGCTGTTAGCACAATAACAACATGGCTGGCGATGAAAACAATGACTGCGCTGCGCTGTGATTGCAGGCGAGCGCCTACTTAAATATGGTGAAGGTTTAGGCCTGCAGAGAACGCTTTGCTGGCCCAAACGGCCCACCACTACCTAACAGGTCTTGTCAGGGTTGGCTAAATCCGATTCAAATTCTATTGTATTCGTTTTTATTCCCCACAGTCTCACAGTTTGAAAGTCTGGTTGATGAGAGCAAAATTGTTAGGATAGAAAACCCGTTTATGAAATACAGTTTTAACGTTATTAGAGCCCTCTAAACATGAACTAACACCCCTATGGTGTCATTTACACTTGTATTACCGAATACAGTAGACATAATTTTATTTTATTTATATGTTTTTGTCATGTTTTTAAATAAATATTAATCTTGAACTACTACTGTAGAGCTTTGGAGCCGTCTGACGCTTGTTTGGCAACAATGTATGACAATAGCAGTAGAGATCTGAATCATCGACCGGACTGGGTAGTCACGTGGGTTTCGCTTCTATTTGCAGAGGCTTTGTCAGTTAGTCTTCAGTAAAAGATGCCTAGACTCCTTTCGACAGAATAGGCTCCTCCTGAGAGGAGTGACCAGAACTGCCATATTCTTATATCCTCGTTTGTCTCGCCAAATTAGCATGGTCTTAGTTAGGAGCTACCTGCTATTGGGCGGTGTGGACTGCATTAGCATTATCAAAGGCCTACCTCTTCCATGATCTGATAAGGCCATTGTATGGGGGAGTAACATGTAACGCAGGACGCCATCTCGGTTGAGATTGGAGTAATGCTTCTTGACAAAATAGGCTTCTTTCACTTCTCTTTCAAACGAGTGCTTTTCCTTAGCTAAAATCTTGACCTCTCTGTCTTCAAGAGTGTGGTTAGTGGCCTTCAGATGTAGATACACTGATAACTGTGGACCACTGCTGTTCTGCCTCCGGTGTTGGTGGCTTAGTTTCATTTTTGTATTCCTCACTTCTATCCCAAACACACAAAATGTTTCTCGCTCTGCACTGCCACGCTTAGTGATGTTGCCTTTTTGTATATTATAGCGGGTTTGTTTAATTGTCACTATTAAGAGGTGGATCAAGTCCTCTCTCAAGGCCCAGATACCAAAGGCACAGTTAAATATTCGTGACATTTAAACAGAAAGAAGATATTTCCCCAGTACCCACTTTGGCCGACATATTGAAAAATCTTCTCCATTTAGTGTTAATCAGCCTTCGGCTGCAATGATACTACACTCATCAAGTCAACATTAAGCCTAAAACCGTGCAAATGATTGCAAGCGCTCTTTTTGAGGACCGCCGCCCCGTTTCCCTAATGCCACGCTGTGATGGCACAAAGTCACAGATATTATTATTCCCTCCCCACCTTCTCTTCTTCCAATCAAGATGAAAACGTTTGCCGGCATTGCCCGAGAAGCGGTGCTTAGCAGCTGTGTCACATTGATGCATCACCTGCATCTCCCACGCTGATAATGAATAGGAAACCGTCTTGGATGACTCATAAATAGTTTGTCTGAACTTCAGCTCAAGGAGAGTTCTATTAGTGGGGCTGTGAAAAAAAATACAAAATGACAGAACTGATCTGTGAGCCAGGAATAGAATATTCCCCAAATCCCAGCGGTGACCTTGCTTTTATTTGAATCAATTTATTTCCTTTATTGGGCTTTAGTGGGGCATACTGGGAATTAGATTAGTGGTCAGAAATAAGGTTAAAGTTAAAGGGCAAAAGTTCTTCCCAAACAAGGCCACTAAGATACATACAGGAGTGTTCAAAATAATAGCAGTCCAACACGACTAACCAGATGAGTCACTGCTATTAGTACATTTTTATTGCTACATAGCAAACAAGGTACCAGTAGGTGCAGTAGATTCTCACAAAACAAACAAAAACCAGCATTCACGATATGCACGTTCTTAAGGCTGTGAAATTGGGCAATTAGTTGAAAGGGGGGTGTTCAAAAAATAGCAGTGTCTGCCGTTGTACTAGTTTGTAAAAAAAAATTGGTTCTAAGATTTGGCAATCCTGTGAATGACTAAACTAAGATTTAGATTTTTATAACTGCTTCACATCCATGTGGCATGGACTCTACCAACATGTGGCACCTTTCAGCTGTTATTCCGCTCCAACATTCTTTAACAACATTCCACCATTCATTAACATTTCTCGTTTTTTCTTCAGAAACAGCATTTTAATGTCAGCCCACAAGTTCTCCATTGGATTAGGGTCTATAGCATTAATATTGGTGGTTTGGAACCAAGATTTTGCTGGTTTACTAGTGTGTTTGGGGTCATTGTCTTGTTGACACACCTATTTCATGTCCTCTTCAGCTAAAGGCAACATGACCTCTTCAAGTATTCTGACGTATGCAAACTGATCCATGATCCCTGCTATGGGATAAAAAGGCCCGACACCATGGTATAAGAAACATGCCCACGTAAGACGTCTTCTAACTGTCACAGTACTTACAGGTAACTCTAGACTGTCCTTGATCATTGGCTGAGCCTTTGCCATTTTGGTTATTCTTCAATCCATTTTGATAGTTGTCTTCCGTCTTCTGCCACATGTCTCTGGTTTTGCTCTCCATTTTAAGGCATTGGAGATCATTTTAGCTGAACAGCCAAACATTTTTTGCATCTCTTCATTGGTTTTCCCCTCTCCAATTAACTTTTCAATAAACGTACGCTGTTCTTCCCAACAATGTCTTGAACAATCCATTTTCCTCAAGCTTTCAAAGAGAAATGCATGTTCAACAAGTGCTGGTGTCATCCTTAATAGGGGTCACCTGAGTCACACCTGTTTTTTTCACAAAATTAATCACCGATCACTGAATGAATGCCACACTATTTTTTTGAGAATGCATACCATGAATACTGGGTCTTTTTTTTTGTTTGAGAATCTACCGCACCTACTAGTAACTTGTTTGCCATTTAGCAATAAAAATAAATAGCAGAACTTCATCTGGTTAGTTACATTGGACTGCTGTTATTTGGCGGTACCTTGGTTATTGTTATCGATTTGTTCATTCATACAATTTCTATGCCGCTTGTCCTCATGAGGCCACGGAAATTCATTGAGTTGAGCTTGTGAGTTCAGTTTGGCAACAAATTGACAAACAATTCCAGTACACTTCTGGTTTGGAGACTATGTGTCTGTAAGTAATGTGCAAATCCAATAATAGAGAAATGTGGTATTTTAGACAGCAGTGTTGTTTCATTATGTATTTGATTATACATAATATAGGACACATCATGTCGCGTGTTTAAAGTGTCTTCTCGGGGAACATCGTGCCATTTATCAGGCGAACAGGTATGTTTTGATTGGGTGTATACAGTATGTACTTAAAAAGTGTGACTTCTTTCAGCTGCCGTGGCTTTCCTCTGTGTCTTTGTTGATGTAAACATTGCCCCCCCTCCCTCTGACTGCGTCTTCCTCTCTTGAGAATTAAATGTTGTTAGGAGTGGCTTTGTGACACTATCGGTGACTTACATACCGTATGTTTTTTTTCCCCTCTTTACGATGCATTTTTGGGCTGACGCAACCTATACTGTACGCCGGAGAGACTTTCAGTGCAGAAAATACAGCACAAATGATGAAGGGATGGAATTTGATGTTGAGATGGAATGAAGCAGTGTTTCCCGTGTTCCTTTTCCAATTCGCTCGGAGGACAAACAGGAAACATTCAGCATTTATAAATGACACGAGGTGTACGTACAGAGCATGTTGTGTCTTGAAAAAAAACGATACCTATATGATGTCTTCGGCGCTGAGTACAGAGAACACCACGTTCCAGACATAAAGATGAGCTTTGCCGTCTTTTAGGTCACCGGATGAGTGGGGAATCTTTGGGAGTTTTCATTACAGCGGTCGTTAAACATACGCAGCCTTCTCACTCCTGGAAGGCGCTCGTCTGCCTGCATATATGCAAATATATGTAAATAATATGTACCGTGGGCTGGCTGAGGTAAAACAACACCGCATGCATTATTCGCGGCTTAACCCGATTACCATGCAGGCCTTTCTGTTTAGCACTTAGCGTTTAGTCTTTGATACCACTGGCTAGCATTTTAGCATTAGCACAAGTGCTAACTTTTATAGCTTAGAGTTGTGTGCGGCGGTTTACACATTTTCTGGGCAATTTCGTTTGCTTTTAGCATTAGCATATTAGCTTGTTGTCGTGTCTTTTTCACCTTAGTGGGTTTTCTCCACACGTCACAAACAGAAAAACAAACAAATGATCCTTATTGTTACTTAAACTATACCTAAACTTCTAGGTTGAATACTTTGTAGTTGTGTTCTCTACGCTACAATTGTGGGCAGTCGTCAATGCTGCCCCCTGCTGGTGTGGAGTACAAAATACAGGGGTTCATTTCTTTTAAAATGGCAAAAAATTGGGCAAAGTCCACATAAAATATAAACTATAATATAATAATAATGACAATTCTTTTTACTTAATTTTCAAAAGCCAAACAGTTTAATTGAATTGTTTTTTGTTTAGCTAATTATCAATCCACCTATTAGTGTAAAAAAAAAAAAAATCAGGTATAATACATGTTAAATTCTTGTCATAGTGTTGGAAATAAAAATAGTGAGTAACAACTCTGTGTGCGTGTCAGAGGTGATAGCACAAAAAAGTCCATTTACCCTATGCCAGGAAATAAATATATATATAAAGAGAGAGATTTCTTATTTCTAAAAAGGTAACAAGGCAGAATGTTTTATCTGCGCTTGAATAACAAGAGAAATGGGATCTTCTCTTTGGGATTTGCCGCCGATGGAGTGCGGCGAGAGCGATGGGGCTGAAAAAAGGCAGAGTTGTGATCTGTGAGCGTAAAGGAGGGGAAAAAACAAGAGTTGAGAGGATGCAAACCAAAACATTAGGTACCAAGATCCGATGTTTTTTTGGTCCAGCTCTTGTATTGATTGTGCCGGTGTGCCTAATGTCGGGAAGCCGCAGCGGCACATCACACACATCCATCGCACGTCCCACTCAACAGGTGGGTCAACAGGGGGCATCTCAAACGGGCAGGCAGGAGCTTATCTTAATTCTCGGCATGAGAAAATCCAAGATCCCGTCCGCACTGCCTGTGTGTAATCGATGCTGACAGGTAATTCAGCGGAGAACATGAGGCAGCTCGCAAAGGGATGCGAGAGACGTTCGTGTGCCCTCGCTTAGCGAGCCAACCGCACTCCTAGCAATCAAAGCGCTTGGCAGCCCTAATGCATGTCCAGATAAACATGCATTTTATACCAAAACTATCCAACACAGCGCTAATAATGACAGACAAGACAGGAAATGAAATATCGGATGCTTTGCATATGAATGCTCAGAGATGAGTGCAGACATCTGAAGGAAGACGAAAAGGTTGTTTTCAGGCAGAATACTGATAACAGATCACATTTGGGCATGTTTGGACTCAAAAGGAAAGGAAGTACCATATAAGCTGCAGTCTTGCAACTTAAAATATGTAAGGCATGGATAAGACCCCCACCAAGGCCAGAAAAAAATCACTGTCCCCGCAGTAAACATTTTACTCAACATTGATTTTCTTCTCAACGCTGTATCATATCTCTCTCTGTTGGAACCAAAAGTTGTACAGTAGCTGTAGTTACCTTTCGCAGGTTTAAAAAAAAGCTTTTTCTTCTTTATTTCGTCAAACTGCCGTGCCTCCCCCCACATGCCTTGGACGTCTTGTAAACCATTTGATCCAAGACAGGTCCGCGTGACAGCCATAGGTGCCTCTCACACTGAAAACGCGATGATGCAAGAGCTAGTACGTATGATAAACTTTGATCGATACCAATACGAGTGTAGAATAATAAACAACTGTCCTAACTGCTTGCCGTCATGCATTTCTTTGCTTTAAAGCAAAGCTCCTTCCTATCATGCATTGCTTTGCTTTAAAGCAAAGCACATGATGGAAAGCAGTTAGTGTTTTGCAGGGGTAAGCCTATCCCAGCTCACCTCCGGCAGGAGGCGGGGTACACCCTAGACTAGTTGCCAGTCAATCGCAGGGCAGACATACAACCATTCAGAGTCGCCAATTAATCTAACGTGCATGTTTTTGCAAAGTGGGAGAAAACCCACCCACGCATGGGAGGAACATGCAAACTCCACCAGGAGATGCCTAATGGAGATTCAAACCCAGATCTTTCAGATCTTATTTGGCCAACATGCTAACCACTCAACCACTGTGCGGCCGAGTGGTTTATTATTCTTTATAATTCGGGCAGGCATTGCCAGCAAAGCAATGCATGGTGGGAAGCATTTAAAATAGTTATTTGGTAATCTTTATTATTCTACGTTGGTCTTGGCACTTGTCTTGTATATTTGTTATTGATTGCTGTTCCATGTTAAGTTGCTGTGTGATGAGTTTAGCGTTCTTTTTAAGATGACATTGTGAGTCAGACTGTTGTATTGCTTAGTGACCTCCTTCAATTTCCCACATGTTCACAAGCTCGTCGTAGCTCGCGATTGGTTCCTGCTAAAAAAAAAAGAGCTACCACTTCCTCACTGGTTCGTGAGCGCCACACTATTTATACAATTAGTAGTAGTTCTGAGTATAGTAGATGTCACATGAATGTTCATAAATTTGCCGCACTGATGTATAAACCACAGGGTTCAAATTGTCAGAAAAAAGTCACGGCTTCTACACTGGAAATTAGGGTAAGTGAAATTTTACGATTTCCTTTACGTGCTTAAAAGCGCCCACACAATGTTTGGTGTAAGTCTAGTGAGCTTTATTTGTGTCATTTGTGAGCGGGAGCGTGCTTGTGAGCCAATAAAAAGCTGAGCACTTCTTCCACAACCCGTTTAAGAAGCGATGCTAATGTTTTTAGGGAGGGAGGGTGAGTAAATTCACTGGCTATGGAGGCCAATACCCTGAGGATCAAAACAGGGTGGTGGGGGTGTAGCGCATGCAGTATGTAGGCTAGCAGGCGAGCGTGGTGATGGCTGGTGGCCGCGTATCCAGAGCACATTAAAAAGAGACAAGGAGCCCGATGGAGTCGAGCTGGTCTCTCAAAGCCGCCACTGGCAGTGCTCCAGTTTTGTGAGCGGCCTTGTTATGTAATTCCAGCAGAGTCTCTGTCCCCTCCACACCCAGCGGCCGACACTTCACAATGAATCAATTAAACTCAAGTAAAAGGACGGATGGAATGACTAATGTTGACCAAAAATTGTTGACAACATTGTTTGGAAGCATTAAACTTTGCTTGACATTGTTGCACTATTGTACAATCCACCGCTACCGTACACAAAGCAGTCTACAAGGCATGTCTTGTAAACGATACTATACTAGAAATGTGGCTCCTCCCTGGGACTTCTTCTATGGCGTGGAATCAAATGAAAAATACCACAGCCAGCAAACACGACACGTGAAAAAGACCCTTGCTATTTTGTGTGCCTGCCTGACTTTCAATACAATAACTGGAAAGTTGTTTTAATAATAATAATAACTTCTATATGTGGTGACTAATACTACTTTTGCACTTCAAATTTTGCAGCTTTCCTTAATCATGTTTTCTAAACAATATATAATTAATAAACGTGAGACCAACGATGTTATTTGGTCTAGAGACAGTGCCACTTAGGAAAAGACAGGAGGCAGAGCTGCAGGTAGCAGAGATGCTGAGGTCTGCTTTGGGTGTGACCAGGATGGACAGGATCAGAAATGAGCACATCAGAGGGACAGCACATGTTAGAGGTTTTGGAGATAAATTCAAAAAGGCCAGACTGAGATGGTCCGGACATGTCCGGAGGAGAGATGTTGAATATATTGGTAGAAGGATGTTGAGTTTTGAACTGACAGGCAAGAGGCCTAGAGGAAGACCAAAGAGGAGGTTTATGGATGTAGTGAAAGAGGATATCGAGGTAGTTTGTGCGGGAGAAGAGAATGCAGAAGACAGGGTTAGACAGAGACAATTGGTGACCACGGACGGAAAATAAGATTAATTAATAAATCATGCTGTTTTGTGGTTAAATACAACCTATTATTAGACAAAAATATGCATATTAAAGCAAAATGTTTTTGCTTTAAATGACCATTTTCTAGCATTAAAATGGCTTAATGAACTAAAATACAAATATAAGGCATTCAGAAAACGCATTCAGACATTGTGATGATATGTACTATTTTAGTCACTACATGTAATGTCATTGTAATGTTTGGTGAGACACACAAGCACCAGCCTTATAAACAACAGCCTTTTATTGCAGGTTTCAAATATGTCACAACAGGCACAATAAACCAAGAACAACGACTACTGTTCTGGCCGCAACCCACGCCAAGCTAAAACTCAACTCCTAACCCCTGACATCACTTCCTGTTTGTCACGTCACTCAGCCCACCTAGCAACAGAACACATTTACAGCAACACACACGTGCACAAGTCCGATTTATGTGACCTATGTGTTGTTTTCTCTGATTATGTCGGCTATATTCAGTAATATGAGGGTCAAAGTGACTATAGGTGTGTTACTTTATGTCTACAGAGCTCTAATAATGTCCATCCATCCATCCATCCATTTTCTATACCGCTTATCCTCATTAGGGTCGCGGGTATGCTGGAGCCTATCCCAGCTGACTTTGGGCAGGAGGCGGGGTACACCCTGGACTGGTCGCCAGTCAATCACAGGGCACATATAGACAAAGACATACAAACATTCACACTCACATTCATACCTATGGACAATATTGAGTCGCCAATGAAGCTAACATGCATGTTTTTGGAATGTGGGAGGAAACCGGAGTACCCGGAGAAAAACCCACACACGCACGGGGAGAACATGCAAACTCCACACAGAGATGCCCAACAGAGATTCGAACCCTGAACCATTCACCCTATTCAGCCACCGTGCGGCCTCTAATAATGTTAAAAACCATATTTTGCAGGCTTTCAACAGTTTTTGATGGTCTAAATACATAGATACTTGACTCATAAATAAGGACCAGTTCCAGACCAGTTCAGAACAATGGAAAGAAAAAATTCCCTCCACCAGAAAAGGCTCAAGATTCGCTCATTTCTCTGGCAATCAAAAAGGAATGCCGCCACAGACAGATTGTCCAATTATCATGCAGAAGCCGAGGGCCCGGGACAGCCCACTGCCTCATAGACCCCTAGAGATGCTGGGTGCTTGATGGGCAGGACAAATCCCAGCATTTACCTGATGAGAAGCTGGTTGTGAACAAAAGATGAAGGTATTTAGGTATGAAGGTAGCGCATATTTAGTCAACACAACAGTACACTTTTTTTATTACATTTTAGGGGAAGCTGAGGTCCCCTTGCAGTCTTAGAGCAATCGCCACTGATGTGAAAATATATATGCATGGTTTGTGCAGCATATTAATGCAAATGAGTCATGGCAGGCTCTTTCAAGCATCAGCGGAGGCCCACAAAATGCTCTAATATGAATAAAAATGGGAATATTTATGTTATTATGAAGATAAGTGAGAACTCTCCACACAGTAATATATTATATTGGCATTAAAAAAAGAATTATAGAGGTTAGTGACCTGGAATTGATCCGGTGCATTTACGTTTATAGCATGACTAATGCCCCCTTTGCATTCGCCACCTTGTCATGTGAGCATGAAAACAGGCGTCATATGTGGCCCGGGTCGTTAAACGTCACACGGGTTAAGCTGGTTAAATCCATTTGCAGGAGTTAGCGGGTTAAAAGAGCTTCAGACCACCTGAGTGACTCGAAGGGACTTACACAGATGGCCCTTTCCTGGTCTCTCCAACTCGGGGCTTGTGTTCTGCTGGGCTAGAACCTCAAATACTCCACGTTTTTAAGTCTCCTTTGTGTTCATCTACAGCTGACGAGACCACCAGCCGAATCTCGTCAGGCTTCGGCAGCTTTGCAGCGCAAGCCAGCTGACATATTAAATGACTTTAACATGGAAGTATTTTTAGTATGAGCCAAGCAGAACCGTGTTGCTGCTTTGAACGCAGCCCTCACATAAGATTGGCGCGCCTCATTTCCATCCAGCGTGGCAATTAAATTGCCGGGGATGCTCTCAAATGACACCTTCTAGTTGCAGCATGCTTTTTTCTTTTTTTTTTTAATTTACATGTTACAGATGTAGACGCCGCCAATTTGGAAATGTAATCAGGGGAATATTTATGTCAGAATACCAAATACAGACTAACAAGACAAGCTGTATTGATTATTTAGTTGATGTGTAATACTAATACAGCACATGTCGAGTGTTTATTTACATGCAATATTTATGCTTAGGTGATACTTCATAGTTTCTTTTCTGACTAGATGAAAAGAATTGTAGTAAATCCAGGTAAGGTTTTAGGTACGCCTGCACATCTAATGAGAACCAATGCAAAAAATTCAACTTTTACACAAATAATAATGCTCATTTTTGTTTAGTTTTTGTATTTTTAAAAATATGAATATAAAAATTTGACTAACCCTAAGAGCTTTACAAATATGGTATGTTAATTCTCTTTAATTTGTTTAATTTGTAGTTAATTATTAATTTTTTTAATTCTTTGCTTATTCAGTTCATTCTAATATCTCGCCTTACCCTGACAGTGTCAAACCACCTGCAGCTATCTTGTTCATTTATTATTATTATTATTATCACTTACTATTATTACTATTTTTGCTGTTGTTTTACTGTATTTTGTTTTTATTTCTTTATTAGTATTAGTATTTTGCTCATTGTTTTTGGTAGGTATTAGTCCATTCTAATACCTTTACTAACCCTGACATGCGTCCAAATCACCTGCAGGCATCTTTTTTATTTTTATGTTTTGTGTGTATTTTATGGTTATTAGTTTATTTTTATTATTCATTCATTCATTTTCTATACCGCTTATCCTCATTAGGGTCGCAGGTTTATTGGAATTTTGCAAATATTTTCTTTTTTATAACATTTAATATTGTAATTTTGTCAATTTTGGGGTTGTGTTGCTCCATTTTAATGTTTAGATTTTTGAATATATAATCTTAGATTTTTTTTAATATTTTTTGATACATACCTAAATATTTTTATTGTATTATTAGTTCTTCAGCATCATAATTCATACAATTTTGCACATTTTGGGGTGGTTTTGCTTCATTCTAATATTTTGACTAACAGCGTCAAATGTATTATTAGTTATTTTTTTATTTGTTTACATGTATTTTTTAATTAGTATTGCTTGAAGAGCAACATTAAGGAAAACGGAAAAGACTCCCATTTTAATTAAAAGTCAAAACAAAGGGAGGGGATGCGTTTCGCTGTTTAAATCAGATTACTTAGAGAATGATACAGTTAGTCAATTCTATAATAAGACATCGGTCATATCATACACGGAGTCCTGTGGATTGGCGTGGTAGTCAAAGATGAATCATACTTTTTTTAATCAGGCTCGTATCGCCTCGCGAGACCAGAAAGGGAAATTAAATGAAATCCACCTCTTTCAGGCTGCCACAATGTCATTATTATTAGGCTAAATTAACAGCACATGATATCATTGAGCACAGTTCAGAAAAAAAAGGATTTAAACATCTGTAAGATTAAAAACCCATGAACGGTCTCAGTAATAAGACAGTTTATTTAATACATTATTTTTTTACATACATTCTTGCAATTATACAACTCAGTTGCAACAATAATGAAATACTGTACATTTACAAGTATGTAAAGGGATGTCCAAACTTTTTCCACTAAGGGCCACGTAGTGAAAAATAAATTTTTGGCTAAAAAGTCGATTCAGATTGTATCGTTGTGAGTTAGTGGTTTTCAAATTGGGGGGGCCTGGCATTATGACGGGCGCCAGGCTACCCCAAACACATTTCATTATTAGCATATTTTTCAGGCGGAGTGGGGGTGCTGGCAATCATTTTATCTCCAAAAGAGGGGCATAAAAAGTTTGGGAACCACTGTTCTAAGTGAACCAATATCGTCCTTGAATCGAATCAGCAGCCACGAATCGTGATACGAATCGAATCCTTGTTAAAACAAATCATTACACCCCCAGTAACAAATACATATTTTCAAAAACTGCATCTTAGTTTTGTGATATATCTTTGCTGTTGGTTTTCAAATTTATGCTGTTGGTTTTTCATATTTTTAATGACTCTAATCCCATAATATCTTGCCTTTATTCCCATTTTTCCCACTTTTTCCCTCACCTAATTTTCAGAAAAATACAACTACCGGTATAATTTTATGCTTGTTTATATTTTGATTATTTTTTGTTTGTTTTCGTCCTTATGATATTACTTTTTTTTTTAATATTTAAAATCTATTTTCTCACTTCTTTATTTTTTATTTTTACAAAAAAATTAAAAGAATACAACATTTTTTTACAAGTCTTATAAAATTGCAGAATTTTTTCATTCCCATCATATTTTTACTTTATTCTTGTTGACATCATAACTTTATCCGGAACCTAATTTTCAATAAAAATTGTAATTTATTAGTGGTTTGTTTTTTTGTCGTTTACGCCTTTAAAAAAATTATATTTCAACTTTATGCTACTAAAATGACATTAGTTTCCTTTTTTTCCTAAATTTGTAAATTACATTATACTTTTTTTCTTTTAATATTTTGGCTTTATTCTTGTAAACTTACTAATCATTCATTTTCATATTTGCTGCTGTTTTTTTTTTCCAGTTTTCTTGTTAAAATGATCTTTTTAGAATGTGCCGCGGACAGCAAATGACCCCCGGCAGCACTCGGCACACCCCAGCGCCAGTAAAAAAAAGACACGATACGCTGATTAGAATGGAAATAACAGCCAGCCAATCAGGTTTGGAGGTCGAGTGTCAGCTAGTTTGATTGCAAACTCCACTTTTGATAGTGTAAAGCAAAAAAAAAAAACCAATCCCCTCTGTCATCATTGGCGTTACTTTGACACCAGATGTGCCTCTTTTGAAAGCCGTCCTCGGAGAGGTTACCAGAGGCGCCGCAAACCAACCCTGAGGCCCGACAATTGAAGTGTGAGCAGGCACACCTGCAGGCCTAATGGAGACCCGCTGGGGAGTTCCTGTCCTCCGACATGAAAGGTAGAGTGTCGGCTGCACTCGCAGCACGGTGAACGACTTAAGTGCTGCCACGCCGTACTTTCATGGTACTCTGTATTATACTTGCAGTACAGTTGCTTGGTGATATTACCTTGAAGACGCTCCATTTCTTTGTGATCCGAGACGCACGACTCACATACTCGGCAGCAAACACGGAAAATCACTGATGGGTATGTGCTTACTTCTCAAGGGGGCGATACTGTATTGGAGTTATTGTGTATTGGAGTAGTCAGTGTGCAGCTTACTATCCACTGAAAATGAGTCCACACACAACCATTATTTTCCAAATATCTGGCAACACAAGTGAGTGCACCTCACAGTGGACATGGAAAATGGACTTGACCAGAGCTGCACTGGAATCGTCTTCTAGTCCTCCATGGTGACAACACTGGTGGATGTAATACACCTTGCGTTCCTCCACCTTTCGTCCCTCCTCTTTTTTGGGTTCAGGTGTGGATGAGACATAGTTGGCCAGTCCTGAAGCTTCCTCAGCAAGGCAAACTTGATCATCTCGGAGAAGTGTCATGTCGGAAAACGGCCACGTGGCCAAGTTTCTGCGGCCCAATGTCAAAATACATGTTGGAAGTCACGTTTCCTCTCAAGGAACCGCAGCTCACCCACTGCCGGGAGCACTCGTGCAGCCCATGACTCTAGGCAGTATCCTATTTAGACAATAATGGCTGTGTGTTGACACATTTCCAGGGGATAGTAAATCTGAACCGCTAAACAAGCTGTACACTGGCTACTCTAAAGTGTTTGATAGTTTGATTTCCATGTTATTGTCTCTTGAGAAGACAATAAGGTCTGTACCTACTGCTGTCTAAAACCGCCTGCAGTTATTTTTAGAAATGGGATATGAAAATCTCCCTCTGAATGTTCTGAACTCCTGTTTCCGTGCAACGGTAATGCTTGCCAGTGTGACTGTACCTCAACTTGCCATAGCTGATGGAGTGTGGAGTGATGTATGATGCCAAAACATGGCGTAATGACTAGGGCTGTCAATCGATTAAATATTTGGCTGCAATTAATCTGATTTTCTCCATAGTTAACTGAAAATTAATCACAGGTAAAAAAATAAGTTTTTATCTATAATTAAGTAAGGATGTACATCTTTTTGTGGGGTACAATTTAACTACATCAAATTGTATGTAAAAGTCTATTACTTTATTCAAAATAATATACAGTTAGAACTAGCCCCCGGTTTTTTAAAGTTTAATGTGAGTGGCGATTCGTCCCACTGTTTGACGGTCCTTGAATGCACCTTCTTTGTTCTCACACGCTGCTCTCACACTACTCCCAAATGCTGATACTTTGTGGGAATGCATGAAGGTAAGATCTGATGACGTTACTGGGTGCTAATGTGCATATTTGTGGAACACAAAAACAAACTCCAGGTAAATGGTGGTTCTGTAGTCATTTAGTGCTTTTAACTTGCTGTTCCTGTCATAGTTTTGCTCTACTAAATAAGATTAATTAGATTGTACATACCATCGCTATAATGCTAGTGTCAGTAGCATAGCATTAGCTAGCACCCCAAATAGCTATCATCGGCTAAATTTTAGCTAGCAGTTCAACGCAAAACGAGAGACGACTTACATCTAAAACACTTTATGCCAAGGTACTACTGTATAAATGACAAAGCCATACCTGCAGTGACTTCCCTCTTCTCCCAGAGGCGACATACCGTGTGAAATCCAGTCACAGCAACATAAATAACAACATAAATCTGCCAGGTGTGGGTCAAACAGGACATGCGCACTTTAAACGCGTGTCATCAAAATTAGTGTCCTGGCAAAACTAGGACCCTTCCGACTTGGTCAGCTGTAGTAGTGACACATTTAACAGAAACTCTGGTTTTGAACTTGCTTGTGAATTATTTGCAAGGCAAGGATGATGGGCAAGGGGGACATTCCTTTAACCCAAATCCCAAGATTCTGGGAGGGTAAAAAATGTTTGATGAGCTCATGAGGGCATACTAACTATACTTTTAAATCAAAAGCCAATATTATATGACGTTGCGCCACAAATGAAGACAGCATGTGCCTTCCTTCACTTACAAATTCAAAAGCAGGAGAAGGACATCCAGTAATTGGCATGCAGACATCTTACACATATTTATTGGAGGGATAACACCTCGTAGGCCTGACAATCTGGCACCGCAAAACCCCCCCTCCCTTCCTCGCGCTTTCCCAGCGGGTGATCAGTGGGCCGAAATGATTTGCCCTGATAGGCGGCGCCGTCTAATGAGCAGCGGCGGTGAACGCGAGTGAGGAGACAACAGGTGGAGCTTCAGATTGGAGCGGGCCTCTCTCGCCAGCTGTCAGCTCTGATGATCATCATTAAAGGAACTGTGTTGTTTTTGTGTGCCGGGATGTTTGTCCAAGAAGGTTCCTGGAGAAATCCTTGTGGTTTGGAGATGTCCGCGCTAGGGATGTTATTTTTAATGTGACCGAAAGAACGAGATCGCGGATACAAGCGGTGGAAATGAGTTTCCTTCGTAGGGTGGCTGGACTCACCCTAAGAGATAGGGTGAGGAGCTCGGCCATCCGGGAGGAGCTCATAGTAGAGCCGCTGCTCCTTCACATCGAGAGGAGCCAGTTGAGGTGGCTCGGGCATCTAGTCCGGATCCCTCCCGGGCGCCTCCCTGGTGAGGTGTTTCGGGCATGCCCGGCCGGGAGAAGGCCCCGGGGAAGACCTAGGACACGCTGGAGGGACTATGTCTCACAGCTGGCCTGGGAACACCTTGGTGTCCTCCCGGTGGAGCTGGAAGAGGTCGCCAGAGACTGGGAAGTCTGGTCTTCCCTACTGAGACTGCTGCCTCCGCGACCCGGATGAAGAAAATGGAATGGAATGGAATATTTTCCGAGTGCTCTCACTAGATTTTGTGGAGTTATATGCACAATTGCCGAAAATGATCCTATCTTGCAATGTTAAAAAATTATTTAAAGCATTCTTGGATCAAATGGTGATCCGGATCACCTTCAGAATGTAGTCAGTTCTTTCATAGCTCATTGCTGACAAGTCCTGAACATTTCACCGAAATCCATTCAAAACTTTTCAAGTTATTTTGAACACAAACAGTCAGAAAAATCGGCAAAAACATAACCTACGACTGCAAGACAGGCAAGCCATGTTTTGCTAACAGTTACTGATTTATCCATTTTTGCTGTTTTTTTCTCGTTAAATTATGTTGAATGCATTGGACTCACACTAAAAAAGCAGCCACGGGTTGCAAATGGCCCCTGGCCATCACAGAAATCTAATTTATATTGACATGGGTCAGAGGTATGCTACATCCTACATCCTATCCCGCTTGGACTGGCTGCCAGTCACTCACGGTATAAATTTATTAGCAAAAGATGAATCATACATTTGGTAAAGGTTTAATGTGTGTATCTATGGTTGAACTTTTCTTGTTTTGTGCTCCTGTTTTTGTTTGCTTCCGGTTTTGCTGGATAATGCCATCTGTTTCTCATTAGTCATTACTATTTAGGTGGCGCTGTGCCCATTGTTTGTCGCCAGTTCATTTTTTCTGTTCTTCATGCCCTTTGACAGTTTATCGGTGTCATTGCTAGCCTATTTTTGGTATTTTTAACTACCTAAGTTGGTGCCAAAACATCTCTAATGGACAGTTCTAGCAGCAGTAATAATAAATACACAATGGAACCTTGGATAGCGTCATTTATCCATTCCAGAAGGTCCGACACTAACTGAGACGGACTCTAACCAAATCAAATTTTGTACAATTGTATTTTCACAAGCAATGGATATGAATGATGAGCGAACAAGTAAATGAAGATTTAAGGTTACTTCTCTAACACATCTTCCCAAAAGTACCATGTGGCAGCACAGACACTACCTTCCTGTTTTGCCATGAGTTATTGAATTATCCACTTTATTTCCATTTATTGTGTGGCGAATTCATTTTTGTTGCCCCGGGCCTGGTGCTCACAAGTCCAGAAATCTTCTCACATTTGCGTCTCGGGAGATCTTGTGACCCCCCCCTTCTAACCAGAGGAGGTACGCAAACCCAGACAAAAACAGGCAGACCGGGTATTGTGAGTTTAATACAAAAATCCCTAAAAAGCAGAGGTTATTTAACGCTACCCATTCTACAGGTCTGTCTAGCTAGACGGCCTTTATTTCATGCCCATGTTGGCTTGTATAAGTAAACGAGCGACTAAACGAGTTGCTTTCGAATAACGTGCGTCCTATTGAATCCTCGGTGTCAAGTATTCCGCCAACTCCCCCCAGCGGGATATTGTGGTACACTGTGGTCTGCTAATGGTGTGAATGCTGCCACTTGTTTGTTTTTTTTATATTTCTAAGTAGACGCCGCCAGCTTTGCTCCAAGTTTGGCGACAGTTTCCATGGCGACGGTGTCCTATCCGCGCACTCGGCCTCACTCGACAGTCTTGCAGCCGTCGCCGGTGGTGAGAAATGAAGCGGTGGAGCTTGAGGAAAAAGTCACATGTGCTCCGTTAAGCGCGCCCGATGAAGAGACGCGAGGGAAAAAGGCGTTGGGCGTTGATGTTGGGCTGTCGCTCGTGGCTTTGCATCTGGCAAAGGGCACGTTTCATTCATCCCGCCTCCAAAAAAAAAAAAAAAAAGGTAGCTTTGATGGCCACAAAAGCGGGTTGTCAGCAGGTTGCAAAGGCCAGACATATGGCCGGGCAAATTATTGATGAGTCAGCCTGTCGCGTCTCACCCCGCCTTTTTAAAGTGGGCGTCGCCTCATTAAATGCGCCTCGGCTTGAATTCTCTGTGATGCTGCCAGCTTGGCTGATGGGAGCCGAGAGGTGCTTCAATAATCAGGCACCGCCTATTCGCTACTCATTGACGCTTGCACACAACTGACCAGAAAACAATCAACATTTTTGTGATTACACAATTACCGTATTTTCCGTACTATAAGCAGCTACTCTTTTCCCACGCTCTGAACCCTGCGGCTGATATACATTTTAGATTTTTTTCCAGGGTATACATAACCAAAAAAAGTTAAGATTTCGAGATTGAAAGTCGCTTTTTTTTATAAAGGGCAAAACAAAGCAGTTGGGCACAAACAGGTTGGCATGGGGTAGCCTCATCTCACCGGTACCCTCACATAGCCCATCCCCTCCAAATAAGGACCCCCTTTTCATAGCTGTCTCAGGCAAGGAAGGAAACTTTCCTCTTGCTTCAGACAAAATTTTATTTATAACGGGACGGCAAACCAGAGCACAAACAAGTTAGCATTTTTTAGCATCATCTCACCCGTACGCTCTAGTACCCCACCCTTCCCACATAATGCTCCCAGTTTCATAGCTGTCTCAGGCAATGCCTGTAAAGTCAAGTTGCGACATTTATTCTCGTAACGTTACATCTTTACTCTCACACTTGTAAATGAACGACGTTATTGACGTAAATTAACAACTTTAATCTGAAAATCTGATGATTTAAATACTTCGTCTTAACCAGCATTGCCCGAGACAGCTTTAAACACTTGTGTGACCTTTGGCTTTCGGTCAAAGGTAACTTTAGGACTTCTGTTTGGAAACAATGAAGGTATGCAAAGAAACATCTTTCTGTGTAAATATGTAATTACACAACATTATATCTACGCCTTATAGTCTGGTGCGGCTAATATATGTAAAAAAAAAATTTTTAAAGCTAAAAATGTAGTGGGTGCGGCTCTATAGTTCCAAAAATACAGTACACTTTGTCGTAGAACCCATTGCTTGTGGTCTAAACCTGCATTAACAACACAAATAAAAACAATTCCCATTGGAAGTAATGTAAATCCAATTGATCTGTTCCCGACACCAAAAAATATTCACAAAAATGCATTTAATAGAGAATAGTTATAGTGCAGAAAACTATGCAAAAAAATAGACATGTTAGTTCCACGTCCCTTATTGTTCATAAGAACACTTCCTGTACATTTCTCACCGCCTTTATCAAAGTGCTGGTACTTGAAACTTTGTTTGGCCCCATGGCGGGTTATTTAGCCGTGGCACTCAATAAAAAATGCACAGACAGTGAGTCAGCAACACATAGGGTGCTTTGTTTGGGCACTCCATTTCGCACCGGATTAGTTTACGTGCAATACTGTTCAAAAACCGTCATTTATTGTTTGACTCCCCGGTTTTGACTGCATAGAGAATTGCACCTTCCTTTGCAAGATATCATCGTGCTGCAAGAGTTGCACTGACCCTACACCTCTGGAAGAATCGCAATGTTAGTCCTGGGTCCCATCAATGCTTCAGACTCGATGCCCGACCCTCACTTTTTTTAGACAGGAATTTATCTTCTTTTCATTCCATTAACCTTTTTTTCCCCCACTAGAACCACACTGGAACCACAATGACATTGACCAGCTGTAATGGGGCTATCAACTGCCTCGTTCTTGTCAGATCGCATGCTGCTGCCTGCAGAAACGTTCACAATACCTTCTATGATTCTTGATATTTTTTGTCACTGCTGGTAACAGTATCCCAGTTTTTTTTGGTTTGCTCCAGCATGTTCTAACAAGCTGCAAGACACAAGACACAGTAAAACAGATGCTGGCATTGTTGTCAGAGACAAAAAAAAGTAACGTACCTTCTGCTAAAGCAGTCTTGTTGTGCCTCGACCGGCTGCCGCATTATTTCATTGGTAGCAGCATACAATAACTTATATATATGTATATATATATAAAAAAGAAATTAATTGTATTTCTACCATACATTTGTGTTTCTACTTACGGGAGGTTGAAAGCGTAACATCGGGTGTGTCCAAAGTGCGGCTCGGGGGCCATTTGTGGCCCGTGGCTTTTTTTTAAGTGGCCCTCAGCACACTAAATTATACAATTTAACCAAAAAAAAGGAAAAAAAATAAATCTGAAAAAATGGAAACATGAGCAGAAAAAAAATATTAAGAGAATAAAAGTTTTGATCTAATGAAAAAAATTACAATTTTATGAGAGGGATAATAATTTTTTTTAAATGAAATATATAATTTTATAATAACTTAATAATTTTTTGGCTGTATTTTTTACTGGACAATTAGGTGGCAAAAAGTCTTAATGTTATGTAAATAAATAATTTTTTTTTTTTTAAGAGAAAATAATTCAGAAAAAAACTGAACAAACTAAACTTTACCAGAAGATTGTAAAGTCAAAATACACTGCTCAAAAAAATGAATTTGAAAACACATCATATCTAAACGGGAATGATCTTGAATGTCTTTCCTGATAATAAGTAGGTGATTATTAGTAACAAAATGATGCCACATAATTTGATAGAAATGAAAATGATTACCCTATAGAGGGGGAAAATTAAAGACACCCCAAAAATGAAAGTGAAAAAATGATGCACCAGACTGGTCCATTTGGCCTAAATATCATTGTAGCAACTCCAAATGATTGTCAGTAGTTTGTGTGGCCCACACGTGCTTGTACGGATGCCTGACAACGTTGGGGCATGCCCCTAATGAAATGACGGATGTTGTCCTGGGGCATCTCCTCCATGATCAGGACTCGGGTGCCAGTGGTGTAGTTGCCAATTCTGGTTGTCTATGGCAAATGCCAATCGAGATCTACGGTGCTGGGCAGTGAGCACAGGGCCCACTACAGGACGTCGGGATTTCAGGCCACCCTCATGGAGCCTGTTTACGATTGTTTGGTCAGAAACATTTTGTAGGGCTCTGGCAGGGCTCATGCTGTTCCTTCTTGCACAAAGGAGCAGATACCCATCTTGCTGAGTGTTTAAGGACCTTCTACGGCCCTGTCCAACTCTCATGGAGTAACTACCTGTCTTCTGGAACCTCCTCATTGCTCTTGAGAGTGTGCTGGGAGACACAGCAAACCTTCTTGCAACGGTACGTATTGATGTGCCATCCTGGAGGAGTTGGACTACTTGTGCAACATCAGTAGCGTCCAGGTAGCGCACCATGCTATCAATAGAGATGTTGATCCAAGCCAAATGAAAAACTACAGCAGTAGAAAGTCAGTCAGTAAATAATCAGCCAAAAAATATGAGGAGTGAGTGGCCTCAACCTGGAAAACCATTCCTGTTTTGGTGTCTGTCTCATTGTTGCCCCTCTGATGCACCTGATGTTGGTTTCATAACAACAAAGCAGCAGAAACTGATTAACAACCCCCTCTGCTACTTAACTGACCACATCAATATCCCTGACGTTTGACTGATAGCTTACTATACTCTGATTAAAAAGTGTTCCTCTATTTTTTTGAGCTGTTTATTAAGGAAAAAAGTCGTATTCTAACAAAAATAAATAAATCACCATTTTCCGAGAAAACATTTGTAATGCAGTATTAGGAAAAATAATATAACTTTTGTAGTAAATGTTGAAATAATTTTGAAAAACAAACTAAACAAAATTAAATAAGTAAAAATTTGTAAAATTAGGTAGGAATAAAGTAAAGATATTAGGGGGAATAAAGTCAAAATATTCCAAAAAGAAAATGTACAAAGAGGAAAATTTAAATATTTGGAAAATTAAAAACAAACAGCAAAAATAAGACCAAAAGTTCATTCTAATTGTGTTTTTCACCTATTCCAAAAATGCAGTGTTTTTATATACATACCGTATGTGTATAACTTCTTACCATATCTACATGTTTATAAAGTGACCCTTGCATTCTTTCATTTTTCAGTTTGTGGCCCTTGCTGGAAAAAGTTTGGACAATCTATTGGTTTTCTTGGATGCGGTCCAAGACCAAGTGGCTAGATGGTGGCTGGGGATAACAATTACATCTCCACCTTACAGTATAGTGTTGTTGTTCTGTGTCTGAGCAAGACCTGCCGTAATAGCAGCAAACTGTGATACATTTCCATAAAAGTAGCAAATTGTAATTATGCCTGTGCAAGAACCCTGATCATGTGACGTAACGTGAGTCAACGCGAGTCAAAGGTCATATTAGATCATCCGCTTTGTCGCGTCGCTCCTGGTAACGCGGCATCATCGTTGCAGGGATACTACTTCAATGTCAAGACTGCTGTTGATTTACTGTGCTATCCAAGCCAGGTGGTGCGTGTTAGCCGAGGTCACGGGTTGAAAAAAAAAGAAATAAAATTAAGGCGCACCTTCCCACCTCCATACCATCACAATTTTTGGCCCATTTTTTCGTTCTCAGCAAGTGACCTTTTGGGATTGGAGTGACAGCTCCTACCAGATATCTGGGGGGAGGCTGGTGGGAGGGGTCAAAGGTTGTATGACCGTTGCTCTTTTTGTCTGCTTTTACATAATAATTCACTTTCACTGATTTTTTTTTAGCACTCCTCGCTGATGGACATGGGTCTTACCGCACACCACACAACAACGCCGTGCAAAGATTGCCGGGTGACCTTCTCACAGCGGCGTCAGGAGTAGCGCGGTCCGCTCCTCTGATTGCTCCTTGTACTCCTGACTTTTACTTCAGACGACTGCACACGCGGAGACGCTCGCTCGGGGGCCGGCAGAGGCAGGGAGCGTGCACGGGAGCTAAAGCTGCATCACAATCATCTCCTTTGCCGGCCGCTCGGAGCTCAACCTGTGAGGTGAATGCAAACAGCCCTCACGTTTCACCCTCTCAGGGGACAAGACTGGCAAAATGAAACTTTAGAGGAGTCAGTGTGCAGCTTGTGTAGATGGACTATCTATATCTATACAAGTAGACCTCCCACGGAACGTGTTCTTGGTGGGAATATCTAGTGCAAGCAACGTTATCTTTCCTTAATCCTCTTGGGCATGGAAAATCTGCACAGGTTGTTCACTAGAATCCTCTTCCGCTGGATGTGGACTCCTTTCACTTGATTGGTTTCAGGTCTGGAGGAGACATACTCGGCCACATCTTCTTGATTCTTCAACAACATTCCACAATTCATGAACATTTCTTGGTTTTGCTTCAGAAACAGCATTTTTGATGTCACCCCACAAGTTCTCCATTGGATTAAGGTCCGGGTGTTGGGCTGGCCACTCCATAACATGAATTTTGTTGGTTTGGAACCAAGATGTTGCTGGTTTACTGGTGCGTTTGGGGTCATTGTCTCGGTGAAACAGCCATTTCAAGGGCATGTCCTCTTCAGCATAAGGCAACATGACCTCTTCATGTATTTTGACATAAGCAAACTGATCCATGATCCCTGCTATGGGAGAAACAGCCCGACACCATAGTAGGAGAAACATGCCCATATCATGATGCTCCACTGTCTTCACTGTGTACTGTGGCTTCAATTCCGAGTTTAGGAGTCATCTCACTAACTCTCTGCAGCTCTTGGACCCAAAAAGAACAATTTTACTCTCATCAGTCCACAAAATGTTCCGCACTTCTCTTTAGGCCAGTTGATATGTTCTTTGGCAAATTGTACCCTCTTCTGCACATGCTTTTTTTTTTTTTTTTTAAAGAGGGACCTTGGAGGGATTTTTTTTGTCAATTTCATGTTCATAATATTTCCCTTAATGTAACCGTTTTCCCAACCTAAGTTTCCAAAAATTACAACTTGTTTTTCCAATTACAACTTTCCATTAATATTTCTATTTTAGGTAACAAAATTTACATTTTTTTTCATAATATTACAATGTGATTCTGGCAAATTTGCAGCTTATTTTGTTTGTCAGAGAGCAACTTCTTCCCCTTCCCCTTTGCCGTTATTCCAGGAAATTTACAGGTGGTTTTTTTTCCATTTTTGTTTAATTTTCTAACTATTAAATTTTCCTTATGTAATTATGACTTTTTCGCATAATAATTTGAGTAAATTCTTGTCAAATGATAACTTTTTCCATAAGCTAATTAAAAAAAACTGCATTATAATATACTTTTGTTTCTCATATTACTACATTATAACATTTCAACTTCATTCTACTACAATGACTGAAAAATGAAATGAAATGAATTGTTTCTGTTGTTTTGTAAAATGACAACTTTTGTAATTAGATTATAATGTCTTTCTCTAGATAATTGATCTTATCCTTGTAAAATTTGGGGGAGGGTTTTGTCATTTTTGTTCAATTATAATTTTAGACTGTGCCATGAGCACTAAAAAAAACCCGGCTCGTACTTTGGACACCTCTGGACTGAAATATATACAAGTTTACCATTTTTTTCCCAAGTCAGTTGGGTTTCTAGTTGGGTTTTTCCAATTGCCTCCCAAATTCCATCACAGTGAAGTCCTTCCACTAAAATATTCCTCATCTTCTTGTGTACGTCTGGCGCATATTTGGTGCAGCTGTGCACATGCACTGGCTCTGCATTCATGGGAAGAAAGGCTGAGTATTGATTTCCATGATGTGTCACCTATTGACCCCTTGAGAGCTGTTAACATTCCCAGCTGTCAACTCTAAAAACTCTTATTTCAAACAGGAAACTGCATTCCTGTGCCTTTCTCCTGCCAAATGGATAAGTTTTAAAAAAATACAAAACAAGAAAAGCATCAGAAATGCTTTGGAGAGCGTCCAATTGGCGGCACTTTTTCTGTTTGTGTCCCCCAATCGCTCACGTTTCACGTCGACCGTTCTCACAGAGCTCTAAATTACACAGCATTAGCGCAGGAGATAATCGGACACATCCGCTGAATGCCAAACGGTGGCGTCGCGGCGCTTTTCAACGTTCGCACGTTACTTCATTCACACCCTCGGTGTCACATTCATGAATTATTCAGGGTTGGTTTTGACGGACCCCCGATAAGAGAGTGCTGCCACTCTAGCTGCAAAAAGGAGGATACCTGAACCAGTTTGTTATTAATCTAATTCAGCTGCCTTTCACAATATTCATACAGTGCTAATGTTGGAGCCGTTCTTATACCGATACTTTTTAGTGTAAGTAATGCAGGCGGGCACAGCCATTGACTAGCATAGATAGTGTTCATGTGTTTGCTGCATGTGCAAGCATAATCATAATAATAATTTAACAATAAAAATAAAAGCCCGGGTAGCATGTTGGCCTCACAGTCAGGAGGTTCCGGGTTCGAATCTCCGTTGGCATCTCTGTGTGGAGTTTGCATGTTCTCCCCGTGCGTGTGTGGGTTTTCTCCGGGTACTCCGGTTTCCCCCCACATTCCAAAAACATGCATGTTAGGTTAATTGGCGACTCTAAATTGTCCATAGGTATGAATGTGAGTGTGAATGTTTGTTTGTCTATATGTGCCCTGCGATTGACTGGCGACCAGTCCAGGGTGTGCCCCGCCTCCCGCTCAAAGCCTGCTGGGATAGGCTCCAGCATCCCCGTGACCCTAATGAGGATAAGCGGCATAGAAAATGGATGAATAAAAATAAATAAACAGAAATAATGTGACATTTATGGCGTGTTCAAAAAATAATCATGTATTTTGTTGAGCGTGAAAACGTTACAAAAAGTAAAAATGAAACTTTTAAAAAGGCGTGTTAATTTGGATCATTTGGAGCATAAAAAAAATTAAAATGAAAACTGGAAAAAAATAAAAATACTGTACAAAAATAGCAGAAAGTTTAAAAAAATGCAAATACAATATTGTTGCGTAGCCACAGCTTGTGCAATAATTGTCTTAAATATACTCATTTGGACTAGTTTGAGCACTGAAACAAACAAAATGTAAAAATAAATAAATAAATATGAAAAAAAACATTCAATGCTGTACACTGTTGACAAGTATAATTTTGAGGTTTTTTAAAATAGAGATTCACTATGTAATATTCACACAATACGTGCAAGTATTCTAAGTATTTGGTGTGATATTATACATATTAGGCACATGTCTTGTTTTACCGTAAACCTTTTCAAAATATAAAATTCCATTTTCCCTAGAAATACCACAAATATGTCATGTTTTCTATGTGTTCCTTTTCATACATACTTTTTTTTTATGCTGCTGCATCCATAATCGGTTCTTGCATGATTGGATGCGAGAAGGAGTATGAGGTTTAAGATGATCAGGGGACTTCCTCTCCCACGCACACACACACACACACACACACACACTTTAAAAGTGAGTGGCGACAGTTGTAGTTACGTGGCGGCGAGCTTAATGGGCTCTCATGAGCTGGATATTCATCACGGCCTTACAGGTAATGCCGTAGCGAGGCGGAGGCGGAGACAGAGCGTTGTTCAATATGGCCCACTTCTCCGCCATGTCATGTTTGTTTAGCGGGGCCCTGCTGAGTGGGCCGACAGGTGACTGGAGTGGCGGAACTCTGCTGCATGCGTGTTCTGTATTGGTGAAAATTAGCCACCGTGGTCGTGGTTTGAACCCATTGATCTCCCATAAGCTTCCACTGGTATATGAACTACATTTACACCAGTAGCGATTTTGCTGAGACTCCAAGGGAAGCTCAGCTTCCCCTAAAATGTCATTTCACATTTCACTGACGCTAGAATACCTTCATCTTTCGTTCAGAATCAGCTTACTTATCGACTTCGACGGAAGCATAAATAGGTTGTTCCACTGCACGATATTCACGTCATTGGATAAATGCTGAGCCCGGCATCTCTGTGGGTCTATGGCCCAGTGGCCCGGCTCAGACACTGGGCCTCTGCATGATGATGGGGTGGTCTGTCTGAGGCGGAATACCTTTTTGATTGACAGTAAAATGAGCGAATAGTTTTTCATTCCGTTGTTCTGAACTGATCCGGAGACTTTAGCGATCACCCGCGACTTTGTCTGGGAGCGGAGGGTAGGATTTGCATATAAATAAATAAATGAACACATGTACGTAAGACCCTGCGGTATCATTCAGAATGAGACATCAAAATAGTCCTTGCATATATTCCAAACCAGAATGCTGCCGCTATTGTTATTTAAGCATTCTGCTGTTTTTGTTTTTTTTAAAAGCTCCTAAACTAGACGTTTATGGAGCACGGTTGTCACACACACACAAAGAGAGAGCGGAGAGAAAGCACCTCCAACTCATGTATGCATGTTTTTCGGTGCAAACGTCCCAAAAAAGTTCCTTGAAACGGAACTAACCATGACAGGGGTGAGATTCCAGAGCTCTAATTAATGCCGTGGTTAGCAAGGTGTGTCCCAATCCTTGTGCACGCTGTGGCTGTTGACTAATGACTCCCGTGCAGAGCGTGTGTGTCGGAGCGTGGACGTTGTTGTTGTCCTCCGACTAACAACGCGTAAAGGGACCCGTGCTGGGAGACATATGCCACGACAGCACGGCACGTGTTGCAAAGCGTAGGACTTCTTCTCTTCTTTGCTGCTGTCGTTTGACAAAGCTGTTGTTGCATCACCTCCGGGCGTCCCGTGCGGGGACATCTGTGCGCTTGATCAAGCGCTGCGGCTTGTCTTTTGTTGTTGTTTTCTTTTTTTGTTGCTGTTTAAAGCCTCGCTCGGCCGGGGGATGGCAGAAAAGTTGGGAAATGAGCCACTGAGGGAGAGCGCGAGCAGGTTTTTTTTGCTATAACTGTATATGTCACGTGAATTGAAAAGCACCACAACGGGGTTCCTATTCAATTCCTCGCAGACATGATGGCTACTTAGCCTACAAAAACAAACAATCCCATCTGCCTCTAATTATTGGTGGCTCCAAAAACATGCCGTGGCTGTTGGAAGCCTCCTAATGCTTCTGAAGTCTCATGAGCGATCTACCTCTACGTGCGCTTTAAAATGTCGCAGTTTATTACAACATTGGTTCTGTTGCTGCTGTGTTGGGCTTGTTAATAAATGGCCGTGTGCTCAAAAAGAGCTACAGTTTTCGTTCTACTTTCTCATTTGCACCAAATCCTTACTCAAGGTAAACACATGAATATCTTTTCAGTAATTGCCTTTTTTTTATTAGCGCCCCTTCCTCCTGTGAACTTTACCTATAAACCCAACAGTGGCGATTACTCAAAGACTGCAAGGGAAGCTCATCGCTCATCTTCCTCTACGCTAGAATACCTTCATCTTTTGTTTAGAATCAGCTACTCATCCCTGGTAACTGACACCACACCCTTCTTACTTATCCCCGCAGTCTACTGACTTTGGTGGGGAAGAGTAGAGTGGGCTGTTCCACTGCTCAAAACTGGACGGTCATTGGATGAATGCTGGGCTTTTCGGATGCTTATCGTCTCTGGGGATCTATGGGAAATTGGGCTGGACGCTCGGTTTCTGCGTGATGATTGGATGATCTCTCTGAGGCTGAATCCCTTTTTGATTGACAGTGAAATGAGCCAATCAGCAATCTCGAAGTACAAACCTGCACCCAGGCATTTTCCAACTTTTTTATTCCTGATCTGGAGACTCTACCGATCCCCGGCAACTTTGTCTGTGATTAAAAACAACTGGGAACAGAGGGTAGAATTTACATATACATAAATAAACACATTTATGATGTAGGCCGGGCCGCTCGGTGGCTAAGTGGGTAGCACATTGGCCACACAATCAGGAGATCTGGAAGACCTGTGTTCAAATCTCCGTTGGGCATCTCTGTGTGGAGTTTGCATGTTCTCCCCGTGTGTGTGTGGGTTTTCTCCGGGTACGATTCTAAAATTGTCCATCGGTATGAATGTGAGTGTGAATGGTTGTTTGTCTATATGTGCCCTGCGATTGACTGGCGACCAGTCCAGGGTGTACCCCGCCTCTCGCCCAAAGCCAGCTGGGATAGGCTCCAGCATCCCCGTGACCCTAATGAGGATAAGCGGTACAGAAAATGAATGAATGGATGATGTAGGCCGGAAATAATGAGCTTCCCTTCCTTGAATGTCCAGCAGTCGCCACTGAAATCTAAGAAATGAATAATGAAAATTCAACGGGACCATGGGAAAAAAACCCTGAATGTTCTGAGCTCCTGTGCCCGTGTCGGTGTTGCATTGGGCAGACTAATGCTGCCCTATCTGAGCAGTCATGCGGCGCTTCTTCAGACAGCAAAGTTGCTGAAACAGACTCAACAGCGCCTCAGCTGCCTGCGAGCAGGTAGTGCGCTCGATTGTCTACAAGTTCTCTGGGAAAGGAAATAGACAGAAATACATAAAGATTGTGGATGATAAACTACAAAAATATTCCATCTCTAAATAAGTCTGGAACCAGTTAACCCTGATAAAGAAGGGATTATTGCACAGTTTAGTTTTGCTCTGTATTAAATATAAAGAGAAAAAACAAGGCCCCCTTCTAATGCAGACTGTGCTGCGTCTACTGTAGCATTTAGGTTATATGCAGACATAAATGACCAGACAAGCATCTTTTTATTCTTACAACGGAATGGGGAAGGGAAATGTCAATAATTCTGCCCACAGAAGACACCACACTATTGGCTGCAACTTAACATTCGCAAACAAACCTTTGCGATATCTAATAAAGGCTGCATCCAGTACATAAAAGCCCAAATTTTAGGAGAAGACTAAGACAGAGGATATGCCTTCGCACAAAAACATCACCTGACTTCAGTATGAATCAGCAGCAGCAGCATCTCGCTCATAAAGCCGCGGTTTGGTTGCCTGGCGGGAAACGTGTGGACTTTACTCGGCAGATGTTATCGATGGTGAAGGCAGTAGCAGCGGCATGACAGTTTTATTAATAATGGTGGTAATAATAAATAAAACATGGGCGGTCTGCTTTTCCTTGGAGAGAGCTCATTTCGCTGGCCCAACTCCTCATTGTATTGATCTGTAAGTAAGTCATTCATTCCACGGTCAAACTACCACCATCTTAAAATACACTTCTATACTAGAAACACCAACCTGCTCTCTCTAGATGCAAAGTGAAGGCACCGTCTCCATATTTACTTCCTGTACCTGTCCTGGTATCGATAACTGTTGGACAGCGATTAAGTGTGACAGGACAATGTTTTACCTTCTCATTAAACTGCCAGTGTGATTTAAAGCAACACTACGCAATCATTTCCTTCCATACCGTCAGTCTTTTATGTTGATGGACCGGCCAGTAACGCTACTGGCAATGTAGTGTCATGATATCGTATTCAGTATCCTTTTAGTCTCTTCAGCTTTTTCTTTAAATGTATTTACCTAAACTGAAAGCAGCTTTTTTACTTTAATAATGATCGGAAGTGCTTGAGAAAGTGGATAGGAAATGGAGCTCTCTTTCCTGTTGTAATAGCATTTTAAAGCGCATGCAGATCGGCAGGATGCTAATGCATGCAGCTACTGCCACCTTATGGAGTGCATAGAAAATGCAATGGGAGGGTGCCTACAGCCGCAGCTGTTAATGTAGACTCGACCACGTTTTAACGAATAGAGGCTTTTTGTGGGCTTTTTAGGCAGCCAGTTATCAAAACCGCCACAGTGCTCTTGAAGATAAACGCCACTGTACTCCTGCGGGGGGAGCCCTACAGCAAACCACCGTTTATTCCTTATTGCTGCTTTAAGCTTTATGTGGTGTTTAAACGAGTGAGTGCAGCCTTGGAGTGAAAACTCAAAGCGGAAGGAAATGTTCCTCGAGTGTGGAAACAAAGACTTTTAGACACTTCCATCCAGGCCGTCCATGGAAATGTGTCACGCCATTCCCACTTAATAAGGTCGGCCATGTTGTCCAAACCGCTGTCCCCTGGGGGTATCCGTCTCCCTCAAACAGCAATTTATTGAGCCTGGCAGCCTCGTCTTTTTTTTTTTTTTTTTTTTAAACCATCACGAGAAGCTGTAATTCTCTCTCGGTATCCTCGGCACGATCTCTCCTCCCTCTCTCCTCCACAAAGGAGAGGGCTCAGGCAAGTTGCATACAAAATAGCTGACTCAATCATCCAGCTGCATAATCAAGATAAGGGAGACAGGGACAGGAAGTGTGGAGACGGCTCTGGCAACATTAACTATGAGATGGAGGCAAAGTTCTGAACACTTCGTATACTTTCAACACGTGCTTGGCTTTCAGCTGTTAATAAATCAAAAGTTGCACATGCGTCAAATGCAAAAAAAAAAAATTTGTCCCTTGTTTGGCTCTTGTGGGCCACCAGCAGGTGCTGCTTGTATTTAACTTGGCATCCTGTCAGCTTTTTCCCTCTCCTCCAGACCGGCACATTGAGGGAGATTTAACCTCAGAGCTGAGCAGGATGTGCCTTGGCACCAAAATACATTTAAAAAAGAAAGGAAAATCAATCCATCTCAAGGTTTTTGCATCCCGCAAATCAGCTGTAGCGTGCGGGCCGAGTGTGCATTTCCAAGACAGATGGCACAGAGGCTGCAAAATCCTCAGCTTATCTGAGTGAGCTTGCACACCCAACTGTAATGACCGCACAGCCTAATAGAATAGATTAAGGCCATGCAATGGCTAATCATTTTCTACTTGTTCTGTACAAACTATCCCAATGGCACCAGTCTGACTTTTATTGGCAAAAATTCTACATTTTTATTTTTTTTATTAAACTTATGGTTTATTTAGTTGTTTTTTTTAAATAATATTTTATTTTATTTATTTATTTATTTTTAGTAGTTAAGTAGTAGTACTTTAGTAGTTTTGTTTTTACACCAGAAGCATTTTAATTAAAATGTACCCTTTTCCATAGGTTGAGCTGTCCAAGGTGCTGAATGATCTGTTGCCCCTATTAGATAGCCATGCAATACGTGCACTGCATACTCTAAAACATCACAAAAAAGACTCCGAATTTGTGTTATTTTGCCCACAGTTTGCACAACACATGCAGCCCACACCCGACTCCCTCACATACAAGCAAGTGAAGCAACAATTTAAAGGCAAAAACCCGTTTAAAAAAAGAGCCACGCTTGTTGCATTGTAAAGTCCAAATGGAACATTTTCTTACCTGTGCGTATAAAACAAGAGGATGCTCGCTCAGATCAGTGTCATTGCGCTCAAAGAAAGAGGGCAGATTTGTGTCGTGAAAGAAGCTTCCAAGTGTTTCCTGGTTGGGTCAAGGCGTTGTAGGAGACAGCGCTGAAAGATCCATGTTTAATAGCAGTGCTGCTGAGGCTCCATCGCTTCAGCTGAGCAGCGAACCTGCTCGGGCTTCTTCTTTCTATCCGCTGAGACACCAGCGAGGGAGAGAGGGGGAGGCGTGCAGGAGAAGGAAGTGTGTGTGTGTGTGTGTGAGCGTGTGTGTGGGTGGGGGCTGCTGCCAGCTTCAGCTCGCATGCTGCCAGGAGAGACGAGTGTTTTTTTTTTTGTTTTTTTGGATCAACTCGGCAAAGTTGTAAAGCTCCTAATGAGATATACCAGCTAAAAAAAGAGCTCAACCACAAGCGGGAGCCTGGAATCATAGCTCCGCCCATCCACAGCCCCACCCACCACGCCCACAATGGCTACGGCCATAATTATACAAGAAAAATTTAATATAATATATGTTTCATGTTATGTAAATTATGATATTATATAATATACAGTATAATGTTATATATAATGTATATTATTATATTAATATTAAGTTGCACAGAATAGTGTGGTGTCTTCTGTGGGCAAAAATATTGACAGTTCCGTCCTTCAGCATTCCGATGACAGGATAAAAAGATGCTTGTCTGGTCATTTACGTCTACTAATAATAGTAATAATAATAATTATTATTATTATTCATTATATAAAATAATAATAATTAATACTAATACATTATTCATAATACAAGACTGGTCCAAAAAGGATCCGGATTATTATTTTGGTGTGAATCACAATATGGGGGAGCTACAGTATGGTGCTTGGCAGAGGTCTGCACTCCATCCATTTTCTATACCTCATTAGGGTGGCGGGTATGCTGGAGCCTATCCCAGCTGACTTTGGGCGGGAGGCGGGGTACACCCTGGACTGGTCGGCAGTCAATCGCAGGGCAGACAAACAAACATTCACACTCTTATGGAGAATTTAGAGTCGCCAATTAAGCTAACATGCATGTTTTTGGAATGTGGGAGGAAACCGGAGTACCCGGAGAAAACCCACACACGCACGGGGAGAACATTGAAACTCCACACAGAGATGCCCAACGGAGATTCGAACCCTGCAAATCCTGACTGTGAGGCCAACATGCTACCCACTCAGTCACCGTGCAGCCCGGTCTGCACTCTATAAGTGCTTTTTTAGTGTTTATGTTGTTTTATTGCAATATTCATTTAGTATACAGCGGTCCTTCATAGCTGTGGCTACAGGCAACGTTATATCAACAGTATAAAACTAGTTTTCTTTCGGCTTATCCCTTCAGGGGTCGCTTCAGTCAATCAGTTGCCTCCATCTAACCCTTTCTTTTGCATCCTCTTCTCTTGCGCCAACTACCTTCATGTCCTCTTTCACTACGTTCATAAACCTCCTCTTTGGTCTTCCTCTAGGCCTCCTGCTGGCAATTCAAAACGCAGCATCCTTCTACCAATATATTCACTATCTCACCTCTGGACATGTTCGAACCATCTCAGTCTGGCCTCTCTGACTTTATCTCCAAAACCTCTAACATGTGCTGTCCCTCTGATGTACTCATTTCTGATCCTGTCCATCCTGGTCACACCCAAAGAGAACCTCAGCATCTTCATCTCTGCTTCCTGTCTTGTCCTCAGCGTCTCTAGACCAAACAACATCGCTGGTCTCACGACAGTTTTGTAAACCTTTCCTTTCATTTTAGCTGAAACTCTCCTATCACACATCACACCTCACACTTTTCTTCACCCATTCTAGCCTGCCTGCACACGCTTCTTCTCTTCACACACTCCATTACTAACAAGTAAGTACTTAAGTAAACTGTGCTTACTTAAGTACAGTATAAAACTAGTAAGCAAGTGACTGACTTTACTGACCACAGGATGTGTTATGTCTGTGGCATGAGCGTGGGCATGGTCAGTAGATGTTTATTGTTTTTTAAAGTTAAAACACGGGAATCAAAGAAAGATACAGGAGTTTCCTGGGGGAAAATGGAGGGTTGATAGGTTTGAGAGGTACCATCAAATCTGTTCAGGATTCATTTTCCTTGTTGCTAGGCAGAGTTCCTTCAGGGCTCAGTCACAAATGTGGAGTGGGGAAAAATGCTGTGTAAGCCACACCCACTAAATCACTGAGTCAACTATTCTATGCTATTCTGTCCGCAACCACTAGAGGGAATAGTTTCTCATTCAGTATGGTACTCTTTTTATTGAAATTGCTGTGATGTACTGTGTGTGTTACAGTCCTAAATGCATGAATTTATCTAACAAAAAAAATGTAGTCTTTTTTTTTAATTCATAATAATTTAAGAGAAGTTGTGTATTTGTGTGCTAGCCTGGCTGTTTTGGTTGAGCGTCCTGCAAACATGCACACACGCCACTGTACAGTATAAAGGAGTCCCCACAGAGAAATTAGCTAATAATTAAATTAACTGTCACACTGGCGATGGCGGCGGCCCATAATTTTTAGGACTTAACTAGAAAGCAAAGGGGCGGGGCAGGCAGCCACTAAAGTAGCTCATACTTCACCACAGAGGTTAGTTCTGGTTGTGTGTGATGCTAAATCAATATGCTTCAATGATATATGATTGGATACCACAAAACTGCTGCGCGCGCAAGCTGTAATGGTGCAAACCAAAAAGATTTGGGCAAAAAACATCATTCAAGATGCAGTACTTTGAATGACACTTTTCAGTTTTATATTATTATAATGTATGGATACACATGTTATTACTGTTTATTATTATTGTTTATTATTTTTACACATGTACAATAAAAAAATGTGGAAATGTAGAAAAATACAAAAATTGGTACATAATATAAATATTAGCGCTGTCAATAATGGTGTTAATGGAAGTGTCTTTTAGCGGCACTATTGTGAGTAACGTGCGCACGTCCTGTTTGTCCCTCGGCCCACACGGTAGTTTGAGGAACTGCAGCTGCGGCAGTTTTGCATGGAACTCAAAGCTGGAACAAATACTGAGCAAAAATGGGCAAAGAAAAGGGTATTTTGAATGGCAAGATTAGCTTGAAATCACTGGCAGATGGCTTTCTCAACAAGATCAAAGTTATTTGCGTTGCTGTGACTTGAGATGTCAGGAAGTACGTCGCCTCTGGGAGAAGAGAGAAGTTACTGGCGCACTGCAAGAATTGTTTTGTCATATGCCATATGTCTAATTTATCTTATTTAGTATGGTTTGTACAAAACTATGACAGGAACCACATCAAATTAAGAACATGAATACAGAACCACCATCCAGCTGGTGTTTGTTTTTTAAAGAGGAAGTGTAACACAAATATGCACATTAGCACTCAATCAGGGCATACCTTTATCTGTATCAGCATCCATCCATCCATCCATTTTCTATGCCGCTTATCCTCATTAGGGTCACGGGGATGCTGGAGCCTATCCCAGCAGACTTTGGGCGAGAGGCGGGGTACACCCTGGACTGGTCGCCAGTCAATCGCAGGGCACATATAGACAAACAAACATTCACACTCACATTTATACTAATGGACAATTTAGAGTCACCAATTAACCTAACATGCATGTTTCTGGAATGTGGGAGGAAACCGGAGTACCCGGATAAAACCCACGCACGAGAACATGCAAACTCCACACAGAGATGCCCAACGGAGATTTGAACCCAGGTCTTCCAGATCTCCTGACTGTGTGGCCAATGTGCTAACCACTCAGCCACCGTGCGGCCCTGTATCAGCATTTGAGAGCTAATATGAGGTGAAAGAAAAGGGGAAAATTACAGTTTAGTCATGTGAGAACAAAGAAGGTGTGTTCAAGGACAGTCATACAGTGGGACAAATTGCTGCTCACATCAAACATAAAAAACAGCTGGCTTTCTAAGTGTATATTATGTTTGAATAAAAGAATAGCCAATATTTCCAATATTGATACTCCTTTACATAAAATTGTGTGTAGTTATCATAGTTGCATATTGAATTCTTTACCACAAAGAGATTTACATCCGTACTCCGTTATAAATAAAATGTATTTTTTACCTATGATTAATTATGAGTTAACAGTGGACAAAATGTGATTAATCGCAATCAAATATATTAATCGATTGACAGCTGTAATAAATACAGTATATACAAATGAGTCCAAATGTACAAGGAATATAATGTACCATACTGCACTATACTATAATGTATTGTACTACATAATTATGTATATGGAGACATGGCATGTCTAAGGGGTTAAAAGTAAGTCTGTGTCTCCTCTGCTTTGATTTGTAGAGTGTACAGCCTGATGTCCGCTGTAATGACAAAGTCTGAGGACTCACCCCAGCAGATCTGGAAGGTCCAGGGAAGTGGGTGAATGTGTAGGTGTGTGGGTGGTGGGCGGGTAGGACATGCGGCTCTGTAAAGGACTTGGCATCGACATCAGTGGCGGTAAAGGGAAGGAGCGTGCAAAATGTGGACAAGGACGCACTGCTGCAGCTCTGAGGAAAATGGACGCTTTCTAATATCCTCGCCACGTCTGCTGTATGTCTCTAAGGACTCAACACCACATTAAAGCACAACTTAGACGTGGCGTGAAGCAAAGGTCCTGAATAGGGAAGCCAGGAAATAATTATAAGTCTGCTTCAGCTCGGAGATGAAATATTTACTTGAGGGATGTATGATTCTGCTTTGTGTGGTGGTCATTCTGCATTACAACAGTATATACTGTATATATGTTTATATATTTATATTGTTGCTCTGTATTGCTGCTTGCTAAACATGTTATGACACCTAAAAATCGGCATTGTATTTGACAGATTTTTGCTGAACAAAACACCCAGAAACAACTGGAAAAGAACATGTGGGATTAACAATATGAACTATAAAACATTAAAAATTGAGAGTATGCGGACGTCCCTCCTTATTTACTTGGTAGACCACCCCTTCCACAACTTTTGCTATCGAGCAAAAAAGCTAGACAAATAAAACACCAACCAAAACACCCATAGAATTTGAAATATCACTGTTTTGCAGAACTTTGATGCAGAAAGCTTGCTTTTCAGACCCTATCTGTACATAGACACAGGTTCGAAAAAGAAAAAAAAAACACGTGGGCAATATTCAGCACACAAGATCTGATCCAATTCTGAAAACAGCCCCCAAAAAATCACATAAACATCCATATGTACATATGTGCATACTGTAAATATGTAGCTTTACTCTTCAATAATTAGAGCGAGGCTGGTGTTTCCCAAATGTGAAAACTCATTACATAAAGTAAATGAATGCATTACCTTCTATTAATGACTCGGAGTGCATGAGAGAGTGGAACGAAGAAGCATCGCAGCAACAGAACCAATGTTGAAACAGCGGCAGGGAGCGAACTGCTCAATGTGACCGACTCACAGTTTGACAACAATTTTAAAGCGCATGCAGAGGTAGATGAAGTTCGCTCGCTGGATGCTGGATGCCGGACCATTCGTGCTACTTATTCATGTGGCATTAACACAATAAACTCAGGAGGTGTTTTATGCCACACACCCGGCGAGTATAGGGCACTCTGTGGTTGACGGAATTGAGGTTTTGATTGGAGTATTTTGTTGCTATTCTTTTTTTTTGAATGCATGCAGTCCAGCAACACAACAGGGATATGTTCCAGCATACATACAACCCTAGTGAGGACAAGCCTTGCGTCCTATTTTTTAAATAGATTTGACTGTGTAGAGTTGTTCTGTTTGTAAAGGGATATTCTTCAGGTGTTGAGCTGTGCATGTGTGCCTCATGAAGAGCCCGGTGAGTGTCCAACAGCAGTGAAATTAAAAATGAGGGGGGAAAAAAGCAATCTGGCAGTCTGACTCGTTGGACACGCCCATTCCAATGAAAAGATGATAATGCCAGTAAATGAAGTCCGAGCAGAGAGGAAAAGGAGGCATATAGGCGGAATGAATTATTTAAATCCTTCATTTAGTGCCTAAGCCAATTTGGTAGCAGGGGAGGGAGAGGAGGGGGGAGAGTTAACGGCGCTGGCAATAATTCAGGGGTGGAGATGGGGTTAGCGAGCGGCGGTTGATTTAATGGAATATCTGCTGTCAATGAAGTGCGGCGGATCCATCTTTGCTGCATGAGGAGGAGAGGGGCGGACTCGGCCAAATGGGGGGCAAGGGAGGATGCCAACCCCCCCTTGATGATCCTTCCATACTAACTGGGGACCGTAGTGTACGATGCATAAAATGGTCCAAAAATGTTGTTCTAATGTTGTAAATTTGCATTACAGTTTGTAGAAATGTGGAGATAAACCAGAAAAGCATGCAGGTGTGCGCAGTTACTGTACGTGTTCAATGACACTGAAAGGCTTTACTTTTCACCTTATACATTCTTGAATGAGAAGGAAGCGTAGAGCATAAGAGCAAGGTTACGCTTTTCTATGGTTGCCGTCACACCTTTCGTCTCACTTTAGATGAGTATTTATCACCGACATGTTTGGTGGAGTATTACCTATATATTTGAGAATAGCGTTAGTTCTTTCCGAGGTATGAAAGCTATTTACATACACAAAGTATGATTCCTTCTTTATCAATGAAATTATTTCATAATTAAAGCATAGAAAATGTGTTTACGACTTTCTAAATATGTTTTTTTTAACATCATTAGAGCCCTGTAGACATGAAATAATACCCCTATGGTCACATTTACACTCCTATTACGCAATATGAGAGATAATAGAAAATAAGACATCTTAGACGTAATTAAGATATAACATAGACCCACACGTCAGCGTTGACAGTGTCCTTTCTGCATCGATGTAACATGAAAATACTACTGTAATGCCGCTGTTTGTGGGGAAAGGGAGACTTACGACGCACTTCAATCGCTTTATTAACAAGGAGAACACATATATATGGTGAACATTCACACAGGAGCTGCTGTCAGCCAGTCACTCGCATTCTCCACACGACAGTATTTTTGTTCATTTAGGGATTATCATGCTTGAAAAGCCTTAATTTAGGCCAAGAACACACTGAAATTGCTTTAATATACATATTTTACTATTCATTAATTCATGTGTAGTATTTTTAATAATTAGTCTGTTGCGATGGACGACTTAATGATTCGGAGTGCATGAGAGAGAAGAAATGGAAACCTAGCTCTCTTTAAAGTAGTCACAGTCAGGTAAATTTCTTTATTTCTTATTGTAGGCTAAAAATATTTGGGCTTGGCATCAAAAGAATGAGACAAGAGAGCAACATTTCAGCATTTATTTCCAGGTATTTACATCTGGAGCAGACTTAGAAGGGCACACCTTTTTGTGTGCAAAAGTATTGGAACATGCAAAACACCTGGGTGTGTTTCCTCGCTTCCTCGGTCAATAAATACCTCGGAATGTCTACGCTCAGTTTCAGATCAGGTCGGATAGGTTTCGCCTGTGCAGACTGCATTTAGAGGTGAAAACAACCTGAGCTGTGTGGAAAATGAAAGAATCATCAGAACCATTGTCAAAACATTGGTTATAGTCAGTATTGATGTTGCAGGAGCTGTAAGGAAAAGTTTTTATGATATGTGATTAGGTGAAGGTAATGCTTTAGTGGAGTTTATACTCCGAAAATGAGTCGGAAGAAACATAATCTCACCGTCACCATGTCTCAGCAGTGATAATGATGATAGTTTGTTAACTTCCTGTGTGTAACATTTACCAAGCTGGCATTTTAGAATTAAGAATATGAAGATTATATAAGTAATGCAGGATTTTAAAAATATTTCCTGATACAACTTGGTGTGGCTTTTCCAAAAGTTTGGTTTGGTTTTGTCTCCATGTGGACAGGGCCTGAGAGTTCCAAAAGGGCCAAGCAATAGAGCTCAGGACGCTGTACCTGCTTTGGCCAATGGAAAAGCGTGGCAAAGTGGAAAAGTGGTAAGCGTCTTTTGCGTCAGACAGAGACGGCGTGGATTGGAGACGTCACATGGACAAGAATGTACAAGCTAATGAATTATGCACATTTTTCCAGGCAGTGTGTAAAATACATAGGTACATCCATTCTCCGCTCCTAATGGACCGAATAGTAGTAGTAGTATGTTTTGTAAAAAAAAAAAAAAAGTATACAAACATCCACGTAGCCTGTTTTAATTATACATATCTTCCCATCCAAATCCATCCGGTGTGTAATCTGTGTAAATGTATCAACAAGTGCTATTTATAGGCAGGGTTGGAGGGGGGACCAACCCCAAAGCCAAACGGCTCAGCTGGGATTGCTGAAAGCACCAACATGGCTTTTATTTTCAGCGGCGGCATAAATAAAGCGCCGTGCATTCCGAGAGTACAGCGAGGCTGCGGAATGTCGCTGCAGCTGGGAGGGCCTCGCGTCTCTTTTGTAAGGCTTTTAGTGTAGGTGGTGTGTTTATACCAACGGTCACGCTGAGACAGCCACCATCGGGGGCCGGCGGGGCCCGGCCGTCCTCGCTGAGTGGCGGGCGAGTTAGCCCACGCTCGGCTCGCCGCGCCGCGCTTCTCACTCCTCTGCTGCTGTTACTGCATAAACTGTCAGGTAGCGTCACAGAATAATCAAAGCGGGAACACACTTGTGGTTTGGTACTCTGGTCTGGAACACAGACCAGAGTACCTTCAGCCATGCAAGATCTCCACATAGCCAGCTCCCGTTTGACGCCCCTGCACAACCTGAGCCTCCATTGTTCCACTGAAAGAAAAAAGCACCCCAGATCATGATTGCTCCCCTTCCACTTTGCTGTATGGAAAACTCTTCTATCAGGACTTTCAAGGTTACATTTTTTTCTTATCAGAGAATAAAACTTTCAATGCCCCATGTTTGCTCTTTTGCAGATTCCAAACAGGCAATTTTGTGGCACTGAAGGGGACGAGACCTATTAAATAATAATAATAAATATAATTGGCCGCAAGAATCTATTAAGCACACAATGGATGAAAACAAACTTATATTTACTTATTTTACTTGCTGTTTCCCTCCTCTCTCTCTACCAAACAGGCTGGATGGCGAGGGCTCACTGTGTACCAGTGCAGTCACATGACCAGATCTGTAACAAATTTCGCTGGATGTATTCTACAAACCATTGCCGATGAACAATATTATTATTAACATTGTTTTGACACCATTTTTGAATGAATCCAGTGATAATATGCAGTATGCCATAATAATTCCCGGACACCTTAGTATTTCCCGGTTATTTCGTCTTTTCTTTGTCAATATAACGAACGTGACACTGATTAAAAATCAGAAATATTGTGATTTTTTTATTTGAGTGCAATTTTTTACCTTTAAAAAGTTTTAAACCTTTAAAAAAAAAGCCCTTTTGTTCTGGCAAGCCTGGTGCTTGTGTGTCTGACTGAATATTACAGTAACATTACTGCCACCTAGTGACTATAGTACTATGTCAACACCTTTGAATGCATCTTCTGAATGCCTCTAATTTGTATTTCAGTTCATTTAGACATTGTTGTTCGTGAAAATTCTTAAAAGCAAAAAAAACATGATAAATATGTATTTTTGACTAGTAATTTGCTGTATCCGTCCATACTGTATCTTTGAAAAACCCGAAAGCCGCAAAAATCTACATAGTAGCACCAATCTTGGTTGACTCTTTGCCAACATTTACCATCAGCAATGCTCTCGCTCAAAAAAAAAGCTAGTTATTAATTCATCTGCTGAACTGATGCCTTCTTTCGTCATCCCCACATGTCCTGGGCATGTATAACCCAGCTAGACGTAGCGGACAGCCGGAATGTGAAGACAGAAAGGAGGAAGCTTTCAGGATGTCCAAACACAAGCTGGCTGGTGTGAGCTTGGTGATTGAGTGGATGAAGCTCTTTGAACACTGAAAGTGGTTGAGAATAACCCGCAGCAGCTCGGAAATAGACAAAAACAACATGACTACTCGCTCGTGTTGTATGGACAGTCGTTACCGTGAAAGCTCCAATTAATGCCTCTTTGCAGTTGACGGCAATCTCCTGGAGGCGTGGAGTGCGTGGTCTGCTCAAGTAAATACGTGTCTCTAAGTAGCACCGGGTCTAAAACGTTAGCAACCGCGGCTGTAGGCAACTTCCTGGTGTAGTTTTCCTTGTCAACTCCACCAAATGGCAGTAGCTGCATTTTAAGTAGTGTATAGTTCTCCGCATTCAACATCTTCATCTACATCTGCATGCGCTACAAAATGCCGGCCTTCTGTGATACATTGGCCGTACTGTTAGTTCACAATTAATTTGGTTCGGTTGCTGCTGTGTTGTGCAATGTACTTGTTAATAAATGTGTTTTCCTTCAGACTTTCTCATGTACTCCGAATCATTATTAAAGATAATTACGTATATAACATGAGTTTTCACATTTCACAAATGAAAGCAGCTTTTCAATATCACCTGCTTCCAATTAACACCCCGTCCTCTTGGCAGTTTCAGTAAATAAATGCTATAATTACAGCACACTAATCCCTTCTTTATTGCCGTTAATTGTTTCCAGACCCGCTCATGATAAGTACATTTCCGCAAAATAGGATTAATTAATGGAATATTTATGTAGGTAGAGCATAGAACACCTGTTTACGACCTTATAAATATGGTTTTTAACATTATTAGAGCCCTCTAGACATGAAATAGCACCCCTATAATAACTTTTACACGTTTGCTACCCTATATAAGACCACATAAGATATATATAGATATAATATAGATTCACACAATAGCATTAGGAAAGTTTATTTTTGTTTTTCTTGTCTTTTTTTTAACTTTTTATTCTGGACTGTATTTCCTGCAATGGAACATTTGTGTCACCTAAGAATGTTTTTGAATGCATCTTCCGAATGCCTTACATATGTATTTGAGTTAACTTAGCCATTTTTATGCTTGAAAATGGTTGATATAGACAAAAATTTGTAAGATTCTTTTTACCACAAAACAGCTATGATTTAGCAATCAATATATTTATGTCAAAATATAGGGTAGAGTAAAGCCATGAAATTCAAAGCGCAAAACCACGACGGATTACTAGTAATTATGGTATTCTTAAATATACAGGCAATAGGCGGCCAAACAGCCAAAAAGTTGCACACAAACCCTGAAACGCATACTGTACTGTACGATACTGCGATACTGTACATGCAACCTATGAACACACCATGAATACCAACCCTGCATTCAAAAACGGTTGTATAACAGCCAGTAACCACATTAGACATGGGTTAATGCAAATGAAAACCTCCTCCTCCTGCAGCAGCGTAGATGTCTGAATCATCAGCACAGAGAAGTGACAGTTCAAAGGTCAAGGAAGTGCACGCCGAGCCTATCCGCACATCTTACATCAGCTCCACATTGTTGTGTGGTTGGATGTCCTCTGCAGGCACCTGAAGGCGCCCACCCGTCTGCATCTGTCTGTCTCCACCGGTCCATCCCTGGCGTCTCCTCCACGGCCTATCCTATAGCGAGAGCTCCCGGGCCCTGCAGGCCCACCCGCCTACGATTCCATTCCCGAGTGAGCATGACAGATTGTGAAGATATTTGTCTGTAACTTTTTTTTTCATGGTAGATTTGTTTAGGATAGTGAGGTGACCCGGTGGAAGCTTCACGGTGAGGGACCGTTTTGATGAACCGCGTGCTTGAGGTCTTTGAACGCCGCTTCAAAGGTGAGCAAGTCAAGTGCGCTCGCAGACACGTGTTCACCTGTTGTTGTTGTTGTTGCTCAAACAGTAACAAAACGGCTTCACCTGATTTACAGCTTTCCTCTGTTTTTTACCGGGTTATTCAATTTGTAAAAATGTATATACATTCTTTGTAAAAACATTTAAAACCAGTTGGAAAAATTGGATCTTAAGGAGGTTCTGAGAGGAGATTCCAAATGCAAAAAGAAGAAATGTGAGACAAAAAAGCATCGAAGTGAAACAGGCTGATCAAAAGTTTAAGACGTGCATTTAGGGTATATATTGCAATATGTGGTATTTTATATGTACTTTATTTAAATAAAATACACTGTACCCTCGCTACATCGCGCTTCACCTTTCCCGGACTCACTGTTTTGCAGAATTTTGTTTTGTGCTTTTTTTTTTTGGAACATGCATTATGTTCTGCACCCTAATTGGCCTAGGGAGAACCTACTTGTGTCTGCATCCTGATTGGCTAAGAGAGATCTCACACATTGTGTTCTACGTCCTGATTGGATACGGGGCTGTAGATCATTGTCAATGTCCTCCGTGCCTTCCTGTGCAGTACAGAAAGCCAAATGTACATAAATGTTCCATCGCTAGTTGTGTGACTCGGAAGTGCCGCATGTTTGCCAGTTTTATCCCCGACAACACCCACAATGTTGACGAAACCTTCTCCACCGTTAAAGGCACCTGCGGCCGCACCCAAAAGCCAGGGGAGGATGCAAACCATCCCACAAAAAGTTGGACCTCTGGACATGCAGAAGGAAAGTAGAAGTCACACAGCTGTAGGGCGCCACTGGGCGCGTTGTTTGGTGTTGAAGCATTGTTGATTGTCATGTTACTGCTCAGTTGTGGATTCTGCCGCTGCAAAACAGTTCTAGTTTGGGGGTGGGAAAACTGGGCATTTGCCACCTTCCTTTTTAAAAAAAAATATTTTTAACATGGAAACTGCAGCCGACTTGCAGCGCTCTTGTGGCACGTTTGAGTACAATATACAATAAAATACAACCTACCTGCCGCATCATGTGGGAATAGTCCCACCGCAAGGCAGGCTGGGTAACTTGTGGTACTCTGTCCCCCGATATTTTGCCGTGTTTGTTACGCTTTTGCTTGATTGCGAAATATGTTGAGGAGGTTGTCACAGAAGTAAACAAAGATATCCAATGTTTTGTTGTTCATAGTTCATAATGTGGACTACCCAGCATGCCTTGCGGGCATTTGGAAGCAACAGTGTTATGTTTAGCGCTTAGTTGTAGTAGTAGTAGCGTGTTTTAAGTAGGTGTGTCGTACTGTTTGATGACCCACCTATGTGTAGGCGGCCCATCCTCCAAACTTTGGTGGTGTTATGCTGTAGCGTAAACACAGTTTCCAAAATCCTGATCTTGCTGGCCGGTGCACAGAGAAACCCTGGACCAAGAACACCCTGGCCGCCTGTGAATGAAGGAGGCAGAGGGAGAGAAAGCGAAGCAGACACCGAGGCGAGCGGATCCATTCAGCCTTTTTGCTCTGCAGATGCGTCACTCGTATTCCTGCAGCCAAGTCCTCTAAAAATGACTAATCATTCCGGAGAATGTTCCCCTGCAGGTTCTTACAGCAGAGAATTGGTGGGTGAAATGCCACGCAGGTCCTGATTGAAGCCTTAAGTGAAGACATTTGCTAGATTGCCCTTACAAAAAAGTAGTATGTCAACGTGGCTGTCGGCACTTCGTCAGCCGAACCCTCTACCGGCCTCATTGCACCGCCCGTGATGTCCCACGCCAGGAAACGTACATTTTTATTAGCGCCATGGTAACCGCTTCTCAAACAAGATCCGTTCCGGGAGGTGCCACTGCTGCTGATGACATCATAGGCGGGGCGACGTAGCTGACATGCTAACATGCTAACAGAGACTTTTGCGGATAAAAATACTATATGTTGGACCCACGCAGTGTGTTAAAAACACGCCGTACTGTGACCAGACCTAGAAAAATGTACACAAACCGAGACGAAAGCAGGCTAACCGTACGCTAACCGAGGTTTTACTGTACGTTATGCGTTTTATATCCACGTTAGCAGTTAGCGAGCTAACCGCAAACGCGCCACACACGGTCAGCCGGTGTATAGTCGGGATGTTAACGATAAACCCACTGGACCGGCTATCCGGTTGGAGGAGCTAACCAATCAGATGCGCCGGAAGAAGATAAGGTACCACATTAAGTTAATACATTTTAGGATTAAAGCTATCGGTGTTTGCTGCAGCCCGAGCTAGCTAGCCGCGGAGTGTTTGACCAATTGACACGTCCGACCGCCGAAGTTTGGAACGTTTTGGATTCATTTCAAGAAGGGTGCAAGACTTGAGCAGCCAGACCAACCGAGTATGGTAACGTTTCTGCTTTGTAACGTGATTACTTAGTAATTAAACGCTATGTATGGGACATGCTAACACAGTGCATCCATCATTTGGTTTGCAGCGCCCCCCTTTTGGATATAAAGTGATTTTCAGCGCTCCCCCCGCCCGAAAAATATGGTAATAATGAAAATGTTTGTGTAGACACCCCCACCCCCTCGTCATAACGCCAGGCCCCTCATAGGGGGGCACCTCCCTGAGTTTGAAACCCGCTGTGTTAACACTTCTGTCTAAACAACAAGTACATTTGACCTGTTATTCTGTTGACTTTATTCTTGCCCATGCCTTAGATTTGACATTCACGAACAAATCAACTAACTAGTTTTGTCTCACCCCTGCTAAAACTATCCAAACTCTCTCTGCAAACTCTGCAAGAACCAACTAACCAATAACCAACTAGAGTAATCCCTTGCATCAAATTTTGCGGCTTTATTCTCAGTTTTTCCGAACTGCGTGCTGTTTTGCGGTTGAATATGACCTATTGGTAGTCACAAAATATGCATATTCAAACATTAATTTAAGTATTTTGAGTGTAAAAATGGCTGAAGAAGTAAAGAAGAAGACGCCTTCAAAGACATCGATATGTCGTATCCTACACTGGTCACTTGGTGTCAGTAATGTTACTGTAATGTTTGGCGAAACACAAAAGCATCGCCGGAAAAACAGGCTTTTATTGCAGGTTGGAATGTTCCCTAGCACTTGCAACTGTTGTGGTCCATAACCCACGACCCGCGACATAAAACCCATAAAAAGTGTACAGTATTGTACTTACAAAGCATGCAGCACAACATTACGTCTTGACAAAGCATCTTCCTGCTGGAAAATGTTGACTGAACAGCACCCTCTGCTGGATCCATACCTGGAGTGCTGCGTTTTGCCCTGCAGTGAGCACCATCGCATCACTTTCTGTTAAAATTATGAATGATTTGCAATTCAAAGCAGAGAAAAGAAATGCGTGACTATGCGGGGAAGTGAAAGATGCTCTGTGTACCTTAAACACTGCCAGGCGTAGTAGCAGCACTTGGCCACTCGCCTCCACTTCAAGTTTAAACAAAACACCCAGGGCTCTCTTCCCTCATCCATTTTTTTTTCACATACACCACGCTGTTTGTTTCAGGCAGAAACAGAGGAGGCACCTGATTATTTCTATCCCAAACCTTCCTCACCGCCACGCCACCGCTGATTTCTGCTTTGATTAGGAGTGTGACTAGCGCAGATAATCACATGCGGCTTCCTGAAAGCGACCCTCCGGCTTTGACTGCATCACTAGGGGGCCCCTTAAAGACGAAGATGAGCGGGAGGGGGGAATAAGCCCCAAAGCCCCAAAGCCCTCCCCTGGATTCATGGAAGACGTTAAGGAAGCAAAGAGCAGATAGTGGGAGCTCTCATTTTTAATTTACTGTACCTCCATTGAGCGTGGCAGGAAGACTTATGAATACTTCCACCATTGCAGTATTTATGAAGGTGTCAAATGGGCAAATCGCAGCACACAAGAGCGCCAGATGGTATTTGTGAATGTGCCCCTGGCAAATACATGCCATCCTGACACATTTTGGTCACTTTAAGATGAAAGTGTTATTATTTGAGCTCCAGAAATCCATCCAATCCGGTCCACCTGCAAACCTTTTCTATCGGACGCTTTTGTACTCCACTTGAATCGACCGTGGGTAAGAACTTTCTTTGAATAAAATAAAAACAAACTCAACAAAAAGTAAACAAATCATTTCCACTCAATGTTGTTATCTACAGATTGCAGTGTTTTTAGTGTCAGAGCCTACTAAATTACCGTGCAAGGTGGCTCATTTAGTATTTTTTCGCGCTAATTTGCACAACAATTGGGATCACCTGGCTCTAATTAGTGCTGTCAATTACAAATACAGCCTCATTTATTTCTCCTTTTTACTCATTTCTTTACACTTTTTGTGTCATGTCCTACTAAATTATCATGTAGGTCAGTTAATTCTTTTTTGTGCTAAATGTCTCACTTTCTTACTTAAAGTTTTGAAACTGTTTTTTACTCATTCCAGTGCTTTTTTTCAATCAATTCCAACTAAATGATTGTGTTGGACAGCTACTTTTGTGCTTTTGTGTGCACCGTTTTACAGCAGGGGCGTCGAAAGTATTTGAGGCCTGTGTTCGTTTCTTTTTTGGCCTGAGGCGCATTGTAAAAATTTTAATTAAGCAAAAAAAACAGAAAAAATGTGGGGAAAAAAGATTTTTCAAAAAGGCACAATGTAAAAAGCCCTTAAATCACTAATAAATAGTCATTTTACAAAATTGATCTTTAGATTTTCAGTATGCAGCCCCTGGTGCAAAAAGATTGAAATCTATTTGTGGCGGTGCTGTATTACATGGATGAGGATGACGCAATGAAATAATAAACAATTTGCATATTTGGCTATGAAGCATTTGCATGAAAAGCAAAACAAATATGTTTAGAACAACAAATAAGCTTATTTTTATTGTCACTAACTAGACAGAGAAAAGTGATCCATGCTTTCATTCCAGAGTAGCCAAAAGTCTCTTTCATGAAAAGCAGCACCTAGTGGGGTCTGAATCTTCGTTAAATATAGCAACAAAGCTGCTCCACCTTCTTATACTCTGACAGACCAGGTGTGTTACAATGCATATAAGCGAGAGCGAACAGGTTGCGCCAAATCTATTTGTGGCGGTCAGCCTCAAATAAATACAAGGGAATTACACGGATGGAGCGGTGTGATTTACTTAGTGTTCATATTGCCATGATTTGCTTGAGCATTTGCATGAATTATGACACAGGTTGGTATGATTTCTCTTATCACGCATGCAAATTTGAAAAAGATAGCATGTAGGGAAGACCACTGAGATCCGCGTCTGTGCCTGCAGCTCTCATGTGTGAAGAAGCCAACATATGGAGGAGGCAGTGAGGCAACAAGCCCACTAGCACCTTTGAATACATGGAGCGCTGTGTTGTCTGGCATGCACCGCGCAACCTGCAATGCAGGCTTATACATACAATGTGAAGAGGTTGTTACCAATAACAAAACTCAACTACTTGTTGTCATTAACACAGCTAAATTGCATGCAAGCCGTAAGTAACAAAGCAGAACTGCATGCGATTCACAAATAACAAAGCAGAACTGCAAGCTTGTCGCCAATAACAAAGTTAAACTGAGCACTTGTTGACAATAACAAAGCTTAACTGCATGCTAGTCGCTAATAACAAAGTTAAACTGACCGCTTGTTGCCAATAATAAAGCTTAACTGAACGCTTGTTGCCAATAACAAAGCTTAACTGCACGTTGGTTGCCAAGCGACAATAACAAAGATAAACTGCATGCAAGTCGCCAGTAACAAATTTAAACCGCTTGCTATTCGCCAATTAGAAAAGGTCAGCTGCACTGATAAAACTGCATGCACGTCACTACTGTAATAATAAAGCAAAACCGTGTGCTAGTTGCAAATAGGAAAGCTCAACCGCATGTTAGTTGCAAATACAGCTAATCTGCATGCAAGTTGCCAGTAACACAGCTAAACTAAACTCTAGGACAATCACAAATAACAATGTTAAGCCGCATTTTAGTTGCATACAACAAAGGAAAACGCATGCAGGTCGCTAATGTTTTAGTTAAACTGCATGCAACTCGCCAATAACAAAGCTAAAGTCACAAATAAGGCTATGCCGCACATTAGCTGCCTACAACAAAGCTTAACGATAAATAATGCCTGTTACCAGTTACAAAGAAACTGCATGCAAGTCCCAATAACAAAACTAAACTGTATGGTAGTCATAAATAACATACAGCAAAAAGTTCAACTGCATGGTCGACACATACAGTATATAGCAAAGGCAAACTGCAGGATAGTCGCAATTGACAAAGCTAAGTCGCATGTTAGTTTACAAAAAAAGCTAAACTACATGGGAGTTGCTAATAACAAGCAAAGTGCATGCAAGCTGTTAGTGGATGCTAACGGTAAATTTCTCTTGGAGATGAATAATGCGTCTATCTTTCTCAACTAACGAAGCTATACCCTATGATAATCCCTAACAACGAAGCCGAGCCAGTCGCAAAAAACAAAGCTGAACTGCATGCAAGTGCTCAACAGCATGCTCGTGCGGTACTATCCTGTTGAGACTTAATTTATACCATGTTTTTTCTATAATATTCGTAAAACAAATACATTTATTCGGCCCTTTCAAATTATTATAAAGATTTACTTTTACATCATTGTGTTTTGTTAAATCACATACAAATAATAATATACTTAATGTTAGCTGAGCAGCCAGGATACCACTCATGTGGCTTGTTGTGAAAACAAACAAGAGACACTGTGCTGTTGCAACAATTGAACCAGCATCAGGACCAAAATGTTCACCAAATGTGCACAGCTTGATAATGTTCTTTAACCAGATGATCGCATTGCAGGATCATGGCGTTCTAATGGCCATTATGCTGCAGCGTGAGACAATTAGCAACACGGGCACCGATGGCCGTCAATGATGTCTCGGTCTACGGGTTGCAAACATATGATATTATATAATAATATATATAATGAACTTTGCCCTTCAGAGTTGTGGGTAAACACTCCAGGTTGCATTATTCCGAGAAAAAAAAGGTTGGTTCACGACTGTCACCTGGTAACACATTTTATCCACCGTGACGATGAATCAGGCCACAGACGTCTGCTTTCTGCCCACCTTAAACCACATAATGCATTCTACTGTATCGCCAAGTGTGTGTGTGCAGCTCTTTATTCAGGTCAAGGGCAAAAAAACACTTGTTCGCCAACACAGTGCGTAACAGACCTGCTAATGGCGCGCATATTGAACAGGAAAATACTTTTTTTTCTCCATTTATTCAACAGTCAGATGCATTTTTTTTCAAAGTTTTGTTTCTGCTGATTGAATGTCATTTCACTTCCACGCGGGGAAGCAACAAGTCCATTTTTATTTGACATTAAAACACAGGTTTCCTTATTTTTTGGCATTATTATTCTCCAGCACTCATAGAATAAATAATACATTATTTTTTGCCTGATTCAAAATGTAGGCTTAACAGTATTTTCATGGAATCATTTGAAAAGGAAAACGTAATCATAGTCACAATCCCTTGTGTTCGTTATCATTTTGGTCATTAAAATAAATGGCAAATGGGATGGATATCTTCAGGGGAGAGCGCAGTGGTCCGTCGTCGTAAAGCATCGTTATGTTTAACAGGGCTGCTGTCATGGTGAGGCTTGATTTAAGGCAGCCATCCGTGTGTTTCTATGTAAAAAAAAAAAAAAAAAAGCAGGATTATTACACTGGCCTGTAGTTAGGGTCACCTTCACTGTAGTGATTTATGGATGCTATAGTCAGACTGGCTAGAATTCCAACAAGCCAGCGAGGAGATGTTATGTAGGTCCGCTCAAGGTTGCCTTCCCATTCAATCTGTGTTGCGACGTCTCATCAGTGCAACACAACCGCGCGTTTGTTGCTCCTTGGAATGAAAGCGTGCTGTCCCTCTATTGAAACATCCTCATGGTGGGAAGTAACATGGCATTATCGCCACACGGGATGAACTGTCTCAGCTTCTTGATGATGCCAGGAGGTGAACACTGCAGACTTAACATTGGCACGAGTGTGCAGGAGCACAGGTAGCAACCAAAAGCCTGCAAACGAAATGCATTCAATCACAGGCCCCCTGCATACTGGAATATATAGCATGGAAAACCTGTTTACCATCTTTTACATGTCATTTTTAACATTATTAGAGCTCTGTAGACATGAAATAACACCCCTATAGTCTCATTTACACTCTTTATACCCATAATAGTAGAAATAATAAGGGTAAGTAAGCCATTTAAGTTCCGGGGCTTGAGGAGCTGATTGAGGGACGGACAGGAAGTGTCTTTGAATTGCGTTTCAGATTGACGTGAGTTCCATGCGCAGCAGCAGTCGGGTTTTATTCGGGATTTTTGTGCCTGATCATCCAAACCTGCAAAGCTCGTTGTACCAGGCGGTCAAGTCTGGTGCTTGTGTGTCACGCTGAACAAGAAAGTAACATTGCTGGCACCAAATGTCCAGTGTAGAGTAGTACATCTTTAAATGCACCTTTTGAATGCCTTACATTTGTATTTTAGTTCATTTTGCCATTGTCATTATTATCGTTATTATATTCATTCTATTAATTGCATTATTATCCGATGGACAGATCACACTCACATTCATACCGATGGACAATTTAAAGTCGCCAATTAACCTAACATGCATGTCACCTGGAGAAAACCCACGCACGCACAGGGTTCAGGTAATTTACTTATATATATATATATATATATATATATTTATTAAGTAATTAATTTAAATTAGTGCAAGGTTTAAAACCATTGGCAATAACAGCTGTGGCTGTAGGCAACCTCCTTATGTAATTTTGAAGATGGCAGTAGATGCATTTGTATCATATACAAATCATACAATCATATACACCCCCCCCCAAAGCTTATTTTAAAGTGTAATAGTAAGGAGTTAGTCCACTTTACCATCAGTCCCACCATACTGATTCTTCCTTTCCAAAAGTGGCTTGCCTCAGGCTTCTGATTGGCTAACGCGGCATTCCAGTCAGAGTGTTCCAACAGCAGCTGTTGCTTTGACACACACTTGACAGCCTGTGAAGGAGCCTTCAAGTGGACGGAGATGTTTTGACCCTGGAGCGGCTTTTAAAAAAAAAAAAGTCCACAGTTATGTTACCTCTTGTCTTAAAGCGAGGTAAGGTCTGGATGGATTTTATGCCTCTACTCTTCATCCCTGCATGGGAACCGAGCTTCTCTGAACAATATCTCTTTCTCCCGCTTGCTGAAAGTGAAAGTTCCCCATGAGTGCTCTTAATGGAGTCCTGATCCTACACGGATCCCCACGTCGGATGACAGCACGCTCCGTCCCATGATGTTAAATAGCTCCCCCTGACGCCCAGCCCCCGTTTTAGAGATGGATAAGCATTCGCGCCCGCATGCCGCACTTGAAAACAAATGATCTTTTCTAATTAAAATGATGGGGGAAGTTTACGTATGGCAGCATTTTTTTCTTTTGTCCTTCCCATACGTGAGGCGCCAAGAACATATTGATCAGCACAACGGTTTTGTTCTTAAGTTTACTAATTAAAATCAAGCAAATTGCATCTGCCTAATTAAATGAGCCACCTGTGATGTTCATTTGAAACATGTCAAAAACAGAAAATAGGGGTTGTGAGGGTACACCATAATGTTTTGGTTTAAGGTAATTTGTTACAACAATTAAAAATGAGTATTTTTCATGGCTGAGTGGGTAGCATGTTGGCCTCACAGTCGATCAGGGTTCGAATCTCCGTTGGGCATCTCTGTGTGGAGTTTGCGTGTGTCTCCCCGTGCGTGTGTGGGTTTTCTCCGGGTACTCCGGTTTCCTCCCACATTCCAGAAACATGCATGTTAGGTTAATTGGCGACTCTAAATTGTCCATTGGAGTGTTAATGTTTGATTGTCTGCCCTGTGATTGATTGGCGACCAGTCCAGGGTGTACCCCGCCTGCCGCCCAAAGTCAGCTGGGATAGGCTCCTGCGACCCTAATGAGGATAAAGCGGTGTAGAAAATGGATGGATGGTATTTTGTGTAAACCGCTTTAAGGATTTTTAAAATTACACACAAAAAGTGACCGACTGATAGCAGGTAAACCTCCTACAAATAAAAAAATTATTTATGAGCAAGGTTTTTTAAAGATTAAAAAGAATCTTGAAAACCACCCCTTGCCAATTTGCAGTTTGAATTTTACGGCTTTGAAATAAATGAATTTACTGTTTCGTGGTTGAATACTGCCTCTTCTTCTTTTCCTTTTGACTTATCCCGCCAGGGGTCGCCACAGCGAATCAATTGCCTCCATCTAACCCTGACTTCTTCATCCTCTTCTCTTGCGCCAACTACCTTCATGTCCTTTTTCACTACATCCTCTACCTACCTCTACTACCTCCTCTTTTGTCTTCCTCTAGGTCTCCTGCCTGGCAGCATCCTTCTGCCAATATTTTCACTGTCTCTCCTCTGGACATGTCCGAACCAACTCAGTCTGGCCTCTCTGACTTTATCTCCAAAACCTATAAACATGCGCTGTCCCTCTGATGTACTCATTCCTGATCCTGTCCATCTTGGTCACACCCAAAGAGAAACTCAGCATCTTTGTCTCTGCTACCTCCAGCTCTGCCTCCTGTCAGCATCTCTAGACCAAACAACATTGCTGGTCTCACCACAGTTTTGTACAACTTCCCTTTGAACACGGCCTATTAGTCATAAAATGTGCATGTATAAGCAAATTTTACATGTTGTCGGCCTGAATTAAATATTTCCATCCATAAAAATTGCTAAATGAACAAAAATATAAATATAAGGCATTCATAAGACACATTTAAAAATGTGAAATGCGGTGTCACCTACCCTGGTCACTATATGTCGTGTGTATTGGGTAGATCGGAGCTGCTGTTCATAGAAAGTATCTGAGGGCAGTGACGTTCTGCATTCTGGGATAGAGCTAGCTTTTAGGAAATAAGTCCATAGAAGAGGAGAGAACGAGGAAGTTTTGAAACTGTTCATGCTTTGTTTGGAGCCCTCTTTAGTGCCCTGTGTCTATCTCAAATAAAAGGCCTGGTGTTTTTCTGCCGCCATTATATGGCACTGATGAGACAACGGCCACCGCAGGAAGAATGCTGTCCAGAAAAAAATGGGATGAAAAATGTGGTAATTCACTTATCACAGTTAGTTCTGTAACTAATTAACTGCGATAAATGAGGGATTATAGTAACAATAAAAGTAACAGTTCCAACATAATGAATTATTATTTTATCTGTAGTAAGTTCAAGTTCCTTATTGGCTGAAATGCAGCATTAATACCTAAAGCTTGTAGCCCCCGTTCCTCATCTCTTACTGAACAACACACTGCATTTGTGTTCTCCACTTCTCTTGGTCTGTTGACGTGTTTCATCAGACCAACAGAAGAGGGTTTTCAATCTCCGGCTTCTCCTTGGCACTGTTGCTTGGCATGACTCCCGCTAGTCAAACACTCGCCTGTAAAGTGTGACTGTATCGCCAGGCAATTATGCCTTCTGTTCATCACTCAATATGTACCATGTGAGATCTGGGCACGCCCCTGTACTGCATCAGAGTGCTCCGTGCCGAAAAATCCGATGACGAATGCATGTACCGTTTTAATGACTTTTTTTTCCAAGCAGCAGAATATAAAATATGATACAATGAGATTGGATAATAATTGCTACAAGATGACATAATATGACATTATGATGAGATAGGATAAGACAGGGCTATCAAAAAGCAATCAAAGTGGAACCTCCCGAAGTCAAGCAAGCATCACCCTCAGCTTATGGTGTCTTGAGCGGGAAGTGCCAAGACCGGTTGGATTCTGTGGGAGTACGACGGAGGAGAAGGTGGATCGTTTGAGGCGGCCAAAAAAACCAGTCGTTATTTTGATGAGAAACAGCGGAGTGGAGATTATTAGAGAATTGAGCTGCTGCCACCCGGCTATCCATGTGTTTCTTTTTTCACGAGCGTCTTTCCTTGTCCATTCCAAAACACTGTAGGGAGGAAAGTTTAGAAAGTGAGGTTATCCAAATATAATTTGTGTTAACATCTGTGGCTGTAGGCAACCACTGGGCGTATCTTTTTGTTTTTATGAACTCCACAAAAGTTGCAGTATCGTGGGTGGTCAGCATCCAGCAACTTCATCTACCTCTGCATGCACTTTAAAAGGGGACCTACTTTTTCCCCACTTCCTCATGCAAAACCAAATCATTGTTTTACTGTTTTTTTTAGCAGTCTTTGTTTAAGTGTTTCCATCTAACTATACTGTAGATCATAAATGATGATGGCCGCTATCCACAAATGTTATGATTTGTTTGTTCATCATAATGTCGTCAAACTGGAAACTTTAGTGTCTGCCTTTATGACCCGCGCGCAGCAAAAGCTATCACATTTCCAGTTTAAAATTCAGATGACATTTTCTGCTCTTGGCGGAGGTCGTTGGAGGTGAGGTGACTGTTGAGCAGGGACATTTATTATGATAATGATGTCGACTTGGCTCAGTTCACAATCATCAGCGTTGATAAACTTTGCTAAGTTAACATTTGATGAGAATATTTTGGGGGGGTTTTTGTGGGGGGTACTAAATCAGAACTTTTCGTTGTTCATTCAGGAAGATTGTGTTCATGACCATTAGATCTGTCGTAACATGGATTTTTTAAAAATCCCATAATAGATCTTTAATGACCAAAATAGATCTAAATTATTAATAAAATAACGATGATGAATAAATACATTACATTTGAACAATTCCATCATTTTTTATCCTATACCATTTTGGTTTTTTTTATATACACTCCTTATGAAAGTTTGAAGACCAGTTAAAAAATTGCAGTTAATTTACATTTTGCACTGTTGGATCTTAAGGAGGTTCTAAGTAGAGCTTCAAAATTGAAAAAGAAGATATGGGAGTGACAAAAACATTTTTGAGTAAGCAAGCAGACCAGCATGCAAGTGAAAGAGGCTGTTCATCAGCTGGTTAAAAGTTTAAAACCACAGCCTATAAAAATGTGAATCCAATGTCATTTTTGGTCACACTGTCATGATCTCTTACACAGAAATGCTTTCTCTCTTTGAAAGTGGTCGGGTTTTTGTCTCACAGAGCGCCATTGCTGCTGAGGTTGGATCCAGTCATTTGAAATGTCTTCAAAGATCCCGAGGGTTATGAAACAAAGTCCAAGTGGTGGACCCAAAACAAATGTCACCAGCCCTAAGCCAGAGGTGCCAAAAAGCTGCCGGTCAAGACTCGGGACGATCCTCGGCCTGACTCTAAATTGTCCATAGCTAAGAATGTCAGTGCGAATGGTTGTTTGTCTATATGTGCCCAGCAATTGGCTGGCGGCCGATGCAGGGAAGTCAGCTGGGATAGGCTCCTGCCTACCCCTGTGACCCTTGTGGGGATAAGTGGCATAGAAAATGGCCGAATGGATGGCAGTTCCAATACCAAACAAAAGTATGGAAAGACTTTTTCATGTTCGTCATTAAGAAGGTATCTGCAAATCTTTGCAAACTCGGTTTTTACAAATGCACACAAAAATGATCAATGTTTTGTGGCCCTCTAAAAGCACCACTTGAACAATAGTTGAGTTTGACATTTGGGGGCTGATAATTGTACTTATTTTCTTGCTTAATACTAGATGCGAAAAAGCCTCCTCTAATGTCTTTTCATGACTGTACTGGATGTAGTCCTTTTCTAGGACCGGGCTGTGAGTGTAATTATGGTAAACTTGAGAGCCTTTCAGTAGCACATGTTGAATTGTTGCTTTAATATATTCATAAGTTACTCTCGCCTCAGTTGGTGCATTTTCAAGTCTGTGATTAATATTTTGAGCGATTCTATACTATGTATATCTCTTGTTGGGACTCTTGTAGAAGAAACATGGAGCATATGTACATGGGAACACTCCTTGTGGTTTTCCTGGGGGAGGGGAGGACACAGAGTTACCACTGCTACAGAGAAAGGAGACAAAAAAATGTAGGATTTTGCACCAAAACATCTGTCATGAATACAACAATAACAGGAACCGTCAGAAACCTCTCAAGAATTTAGTAGGATTTTTATACAGTCATGTTTAGAATATTTAGCGGGAAATGAAACAGCCTGTTTGTATGAGAATTTCGCAGGATTTTGTGCAAAAATATCACATCAAAAATGCACCTGTTCTCCAGGAATCCTCACAAGAACTTAGTAAGATTTTGTGGAAATTCATTGGATGTTATAACGACAATAAAAGCCTGTTCCCACAAGAATTTAGTAGGTTTTTGTAGAAAAATGTCTCTCATAGGTACAATAAGCTGGTTCTAGTTCGTTTTGTACAAAAAATAAAAATAAAATGTTCTTTGGTAGAATTTTGTATAGAAGCATCACTCATGGTTACAACAATAATAAAATTAAGTAAATAATAATAATTTCAAAAATTAAAGCACATGTTTTTCCTAGATACAATAATAGGATTCGCATGTTCTGATTTACTACAACAATTTGAGAAATAGTCTATTCTCACATGAAATCTCTCAAGAATTTAGTAGGATTTTATACAAAGTCATGAATAGAATATCAGCAGGAACTGAGGTAGCCTGCTCACATGAGAATTTTGTACAATTTTGTAAAAAAAAAAAAACCAAAAAAAGCTACATTATTCATGGTTACAAATATAAGAAGAACTGTCTGCTCTCACACAAAATCTCACAAGGATTTTGTACATCTCATGATTAAAACAACAACAGCCCCTGTTCTTCAGGGTTCACAAGAATTTTGTAGGATTTTATGTAAAAACATTTGTTGCAATAACGACAGTCGGTTTTCACAGGCATTTAGTAGGATTGTGCACAAAAACGTCTCTCTTTTTTTTCCAACAATTTGAGGAATATTCTGTCCTCACAAGAAATCTCAAGAGTTTGGTAGGATTTTATTTAACGTCATGATTAGCAGGAACTGAAACAGCCTGTTCACAAGAGAATTTTTTAAGAAAAAAACATCACTCAGTGGAAAGAATTGTTTGTTCTCATACAAAATCTCACAAAGATTTTGTAGGATTTTGTACAATGTCATTAACAGGAAATGAAACAGCATATTCACAATTTAGCAGGATTTTGTACATCTCATAATTACCACAGTAATACCTGTTCTCCAGGAATACTTACAAGAATTTAGCAAGAATTTGTACAAAAACATCTCTTTGTTACAACAATTTGTCTGTTCTGGAATTATCTGTTCTTACAATAAATCTCACAATAATGTAGTAGTATTTTATACAAAGTTGTGATTACAATATCAGCAGGAACAGAAACAGCCCGTTTGTAAGATGTCATTCATGGTTACAACAACAAGAAAAATTGTTTGTTATCACACTAAATCTCACTTGGATTTTGTAGAATTTTGTAGAAAGCCAAATGAAACAGCATCTTCATGTGAGAATTTTGCAAGATTTTTGTACATTTTGTGATTACAACAATAATAGCACCGGTTTTTCAGGAATCCTCACAAGAATTTTGTAGGATTTTAAACAAAAACATTTGTTGTCATAACGACAGCCACAAAAACATCTCTACTTGTTGCAACAGTGTGATGAATTGTCTGTTCTCACAAGAATTTAGTAGGATTTTGCACAAAGACATAACAGGAATAATAGAAAGCACCTGTTCTCCAGGGATCCTCACAAGATTTAGTAAGATTTTGTGAAAATACATTTGATGATAACGAAAACAACAGCCTGTTGGATTTTGTACCAAAAAATCCGATTTTTACCACATTTTGAGGAAAAGTCTGTTCTCACAAGAAATCTCACGAGAATGTAGTAGAATTTTGTACAAAAATTCTTCTCCCAGGTACAACAACAGTAGGAATTGCCTATTCTCCAGGAATTCCCACAAGAAATCGCTCTTTCAAACTGAGGAATAGTCTGTTCTTCTTTAGGCAGTTTTTTTTAATCAATAAAGATTGTCCACAGAAACCCCTTTATCTTTTGGGTATTTTATTTTCAAAGCTTTGGGAAGGCACCAATCAGGCAGAGAGGACATTCAATGTTCTGTCCACTGGAGAGACACACAGGCTTATATCATCAGGGCGTTCAAGCACATACACAGGGGCTTTTCATGCAACAGACCTTTCTACTCCTAAGGTAAAGAACAATAAATCAGAGCAGAACCACCACACACCACTAAAAAACGTCTGGCTGGCCGTGGTCACTGCGTCCGTCTCACAACACCACTGGGAGAAATAGTTGAGGAATTGAGCTAGACCGGGGACTATGGAGGGCCGAGACGCTGCAGGTTTTCTTTCCAGCCGGTCACTACAGCTTGTGCTTTAATTGATGAGCTCCTTCCCTCAAACTGAAGGAGGTGTTCATCATTTAAATCACCTGCTGTAGTGACCGGCTGGAAAGAAAACCTGCAGCGTCTCGGCCCTCCGTGGCACGAGTTTGAGACCCCTGGTTTAGACTAAACTTGGTAAGAGGAACTACTTATTACTGAAATGTTAATTTTGAGAAGAAACCTCACAAGAATGTAGTAGGTTTTTATACAAAAATTCTTCTCACGGGCCGCACGGTGGCTGAGTGGTTAGCACATTGGCCACACAGTCAGGAGATCTGGAAGACCTGGGTTCAAATCTCCGTTGGGCATCTCTGTGTGGAGTTTGCATGTTCTCCCTGTGCGTGTGTGGGTTTTCTCCGGGTACTCCGGTTTCCTCCCACATTCCAAAAACATGCATGTTAGCTTAATTGGCGATTCTAAAAATTGTCCATCGGTATGAATGTGAGTGTGACTGGTTGTTTGTCTATATGTGCCCTGCGATTGACTGGCGACCAGTCCAGGGTGTACCCCCGCCTCTCGCCCAAAGTCTGCTGGGATAGGCTCCAGCATCCCCGTGACCCTAATGAGGATAAGCGGTACAGAAAATGAATGAATGAATGAATTCTTCTCACCAAAAAAAATGGGTATTATCATTGCAGAAACTGAAACAGCGGGTATTTTGTTTGCTTATATACAACAGAGTAATGTTATTTACATAGGACAATAACAAAAACCCGTCTGTCTAACAATAATTTGGTGGTATTTCTTACAAAAATGGTTACAATTGAGTATTTGGGTTATTTCTGTGCTTGCATATTTTCAGCATGTCCATCATTTTTCTACAAAAGATATTGCTGTAAAAATGTTGCGTTATGAATGTAACGTAATGCCTCTGGGTATGTCTGTTGAGTTCAGTATTCTATATTTAATTGACGTTATTGAAAATGACGCATAGTCAGGCTCGATTGACGCAATCCACGGATAACTCAGACGACCTAACTATTAAACGACAAGGATGGACGACTATTCCCGGTTTTGACTTTGCAGCGGAGCTTCTTTCATTTGTTGCCAATTAGCAAAGAGACGACCAAAACAACAACCGCCGCATAAGTCGTAACTTGTCGCTCTTTGATTGCGACGGGAACCTTTTGGGTAGAATTTCAGAACGGACCGGAAAATAATCCCAGTGCCGCTGGTGATTACAGGCCACCTCGGGCGTTTCTAAGCAAGAAAATCTAATTAAAAGACGCTTACAGTATGTGCGGTCAAGGATGATTACAGTCAGTGAAAGGAACCAAGCTGCTTGGTGGAGAAATGGAGATATTTCATCATGGATTTTTAGACAAGGCTGAAGAACAAAGTCCCACACATTGTCAGAAGAAACAGGATCCTTGCAGCAAAGCAAACATGTCACATCCATTCATGTTCCTTTTTTGTGAAGACACTTAAAGTTTGTATTTTCTCATCATCATGCAAGTGCAAATGACATGGCTACAACGCAAGAGTGATCCGGCGCCAACTCTGACTGCATTATCTTCTCCAAATGTTTCACCTTTCATGCTCTTCTATTGTTCAAGCTGCCTTCACAAAATAGCAGGTATGCTTTTTAAAGCCTATCATTGGACCGCTTTAAAATGCTGTGTAATTATTAAAGTGCTTGCACAAATGGTTCCCTGTGCAGAAAGTTTGAATATTAATTCTTACTCAAGTCATCAGTTCCAGGCCAGAATTTCATGCTTTGCCAGTACAGAACAAAGTTAATAGTGTGTCATGTCCATATGTTACTTCATTCTAACTTTTAATCATAGGAAAATGGACCTGCTGGACAGGAAAGAGGGAGCTGAATGGTTCTGATAGTGCTGACTGGACTGGACGAGAAGTGGAAGTGACTTGGAGGTAAGTGGTCCACGTGGCCAGTAGCATTCAAAGTACTGTATGCCTGAGGAAAACCGACAATTAATCTGTTCAAGACACCTAAGAATATTAACAAACAGTACAATTTATAGAGAATAATTTTAGTTTTATGAGCAGAAAACAATGCAAAATAATGTATAAATACATTCCTTATGTATACTTGGTAAATCCTGGCAAGAGCCAATTCAATAGTTTATTTAGATTATTTATGTTTATTTGGATTCTATCAAATTGCTGCCACTCCCATCTTTTTTTTTTGGCCCCATGGCGGGTTGTTTAGCACAAGGGGTACCCAACAACCAAACCTTTCAGGCGCAATGATAAAAAAAAAAAAATACATTTGTAAAAAACTACACAGAATGTTACAGTATGTTATTGCATATACATTTTGGAATTATGGGTCATTTTATACTGTTAGAAAAAATGAGCGCACCATAGTCGTGTGTGTGTGCTAGCTTTCTCATGTTGCACAGATAGACTTATTAAAATTCTTTCTCCTCACATTTGATCCCAAATTCTGATACTATGTGGGCATGCATAGAGGTAAGGTTGATTTTTAACGTGCATATTTATCCGCTGCACATATATCAAACAGCGACGTTATAATCTTCTCTCTGAAAAACAAACTCCTGGCAGCTGGTGGGTTGTTTTCAGATTGTGATTTTAATTTGATGTTGTTCCTGTTTTAGTCTTCCATCAGACATAAAGGGCCCTAAGAATCACAGAATTGGGAAGTGAAACCTGAATTTGCTGTTAAACAAAAACATCTCCCTAGAATTGAAATAATGTGTCTGAAATCCTGTCATTGTGACGAGATGGAACGTTTATGTGGTGAATAAATTCCCTGGCGGACGTCCCAATCGTGGCAAAATCTCATGACAAACACTGAACCAGCTCTTCCCAGACTAAACATGGTGAAATGATTATAAACTCCGGCCAAAGTTGGCGGAACCGCCTCTGACAGAGCGTGAATGGAAGCTAGCGGGGTTAGCTAGTGCTAGTGCGGCTGTGTGTGTGTGTGTGTGTGTGTGTGTGTGTGTGTGTGTGCGCAACTCGGGCTGCATGAGTATGTTATGACCGCGTTGCGTTTTACTACTTTTATGTAACCAGCGTTTTACAATGCAGGTGCAGGTTCTGAGTGGAAAAAGCAAGAAGGACGTTTTTTCTTGCACCCAGCTCGTCTTGGACATTCAACAGACATTTGTCAATTGACATTCTCCACACAAAAACACACTTTCGGCTTTCAAAATAACAGCGCCGTTTGCCCAATGTCGTCTAACTGTGTGTAAGCAAAATACGCGCGTCATAAAAAATATTACATGTGCAGTTGGAATTGCGTCAGTGACTACATCTTCCTTAATCACCAGCACGATTTTGTAGCAATGTGTGCAGACGCTGACATCCCATTAGAAAATTTAGCCAAGCTACAGTACGCTATGAGCATCTGACAAACGCAACGCTGAAATTGCCAAGAAAGCACGTAACCTGAGGAAGCAGGGGAAGATCCAAGGCTCTTGGAGTGCCAACTGCAAAATTTTCATTAAGCTAAATGGAGGACCGAAGATTTTAATGACTTGGAAAAATACTAAAAAACATGGAAAAGGAAAACAAGTCAAAAACAAGACCAACACAGAGGGAAGTATTAGATTCAATATTATTTGGAAATGCCATAAGCAAGACACAAGGAACTGATCAACCGGATGCACTTGAACTAGGAAAACTTCAAAATACAACTAAAGAAACTCATAACACAACAGTACAGCTCCATGAGCAAGAAGATCTTCAACTGGACACCTTTAGTCTCACAGATCACAAACATCTGGATCTGAAAAAAGACACACACCCGGACACAAACTTTTTTTTGACATCAAAAATGACTGCCACTACTACACGGAGAAAGAATACAACAATAATGTAAACACAGGTAGTACATTGTCTATTATCCACATAAACAGCAGGAGCATGCACACAAATCCTACCAACATCAGGCAATACTTGGATCAATTCAAAGAGCCCTTCAAAGTAATTGCAATCTCAGAAACTTGGATGAAGGCTGACAAGGATATGGACCTTGAACTGGAAGGTTATGAAATGACCAGCATCAACAGAAACAACAAAAGTAGAGAAGGAGTGGCTGTGTACGTGTACAAACATCAGAAAGAGCTGTTGTCATTTGCTGCTGACAACATTTTAGAATGCATAACAATTGAAATCTGCTCAGAAAAAGACAAAAACTTTCTAATAAGCTGTCTGTATAGAAGACCTAAGTCAAGCATGGAAATATTTGAGGACTGGATGAAGGCAACCTTGTCAAACATGAACCAAAAAATCATCTTTGTTTGTGTTCTTCTGACTCCAAACAAGCAAAGTAGATTTGATGACTTTATTGATGAAATGTACAGCCTGAGTTTATAGCCAAAAATCACAAGACCAAGCAGAATAACAGATCACAGTGCCACATTAATTGATAACATATTCACTAACGACTTTGGTAACGACACAACTAGTGGCCTTCTAATCAATGACATCTGTGACCATCTCCGGTGTTTACGATTTACAACAAAAACTACAAAAAACAAAAGATGGAGGACAAAAGAAGCTGCAAAAGACTACACAAAGAGGACAGCATCAATGCTTTCAGGAAAGACTTAGATGAACAAAGATGGGAGAGTGAGTACAGTGGAAGCAATGTGGATGAAGCATATGAACACTTTCTAATGACTTTTATGAAGCTGTACCATAAGCACTGTCCATTGAGAGAAATGTCTAACAAGCAAAAGAAGAATAATTAGCTTTGGATGACAAAAGGTCTGCAAAATGCCTGTAGGAAGAAAAATACATGATATAAGAAATTCATAATTCAACAAACAAAAGTTGCTGAAATAACATATAAAACATGTAAAAACAAGGTAACAAATATTTTGAGAACGTGCAAGAAAGAATATTATAAACAAATACTAGATAGGAGTGCAAACAACATTAGAGCTACTTGGGCAATCTGAACAGTATTATTAGGAAAGGCACTAAGAAAGCAGACTACCCTCAGTACTTCACAGTTGGAAATGTTAATAATGATATGAGGGACGCAGCTGAGAAGTTTAATAACTACTTTGTGAATATTGGACCACATCTGGAAGAGGAGATACCAAAATCCTGGTCAGTGGAGGAAGAGAAGGAGACTATAGACAGGAGCCCAAACTCCATCTTTCTCACGGATGTGACCAAAGAGGAAATCATTGACATTGTACATAAATGTAAAGCAAAAACATTAACTGATTGGAATGCAAACGATAAAAATGGTTATCAATGAAATCGCGGAACCGCTAACGAAGATCAGCAATCTATCATTCCAGACGGGCAAATTCCCAGACAAAATGAAGACAGCTAAAGTAGTTCCAATCTTCAAAAATGGAGATAAACATAATTTCACAAACCACCGACCAATTTCGTTATTACCTCAATTCCTCAGTAAGAATGACATCCTGGCGGACAGCCGATACGGATACAGAGCTAATATTTCCACGTCTATGGCACTGATTGAAATCACAGAGGAAATTCCGAATGCTATAGATCATAGAAAGTGTGCAGCCTCAGTATTCATGGATCTAACGAAAGCTTTTGATACAATAAATCACAACATCCGAACTACAAAATTGGAAAGGTATAGAATCAGATGGTTAGTTCTGAACTGGGTTAAAAGCTACCAGGCAAACAGGAAACAATATGTGAAGCTAGGAGAATGTGCATCTACAAATTAGAGATATTACGTGGCGTACCACAAGGGTCAATTTTGGGACCAAAATTATTTAACCTTTACATTAACAACATTTGCAAAGTGACAAAACAACTAAAGCTAGTACTATTTGCAGATGATACCATCGCTTTTTGCTCTGGAGAAAACACACAAAAGCTAATAAGAAAAGTTTCAGAGGAAATGATTACTCTAAAAAGGTGGTTTGACAAAAAACAGATTATCCTTGAATCTAAGCAAAACTAAAACGATGCTATTTGGTAACAGCAGAAGAGCTACTTGTGAGGAAATACAAATTGACGGGGAGGAAATTGAAAGGGTGAATGAACATACGTTTTGGGCGTCACAGTTGATGACAGAATGAGTTGGAAACCTCACATCAAAAACATAAACATAAAGTAGCAAGAAATACTTCAATACTGAATAAAATAAAATTTGTCCTGGATCAAAAATCACTCCAAACTCTCTATTGTTCCCTGGTGTTACCATATCTAACTTATTGTGTGGAGATATGGGAAATACCTGCAAAAGTACACTTCACTCGCTTGATATACTGCAAAAAAGATCCATTCGGATAATCCACAACGCGGCGTATAGGGAAAACACAAATCCACTGTTTCAAAAATACCAATTATTATAATTTGCTGATCTGGTAAACTTTCAAACCGCTAAAATAATGCATAAAGCAAACAACAACCAGTTACCAAAGAAATGTTATAAAAAATTTTCTCAGCAAGAGAGGAGAAATATGATCTTAGGAATAAGCTAAACTTAAAACACAAATATGCAAGAACAACACTAAAAACCTTTAGTACTTCGGTATGGGGAATCAAACTGCGGAACGGATGAAGTAAAGAAGTAAAACAAGGCTCTACAATGAGCGACTTCAAGAAACATTACAAACAGTTGATGTTTAGCAAATACAAGGAAGAAGAGTCGTGTACATCCAAGGTCATATTACTTCTTTCCTTGGAGAGTCAATTTTCTGTCTGTATGTTTGTTACCTTCACCTGATACTTGTAGTAGGAACTTTTCATTCCTAGTGGGAACATGTACAACTGTACAACAACAACGTTTTGTTACAATTGTCATATACCGCTCATCACTATTTTACTATTATTAATAATTATTATGAATAGCATTTTTCAGGGCGGCAATATCATTTATTTACCATGACAAGGACTACTATCTAACACACTGTCACATGACCTTAATTATGCGTTCAAATTTAGTCAGTGCAGGAAGTGTACAAATGTATTGAAGTAGGGGAGATCCTACGGGGGTAGGATTTAATAAGCTTTGCTTCTTCCTAGTCCTTTTGGACGTGTGGAACCGTCCATTGTATCTAGTGATGTATTCCAAAGTCATTTACATGCATGTTCAAATCAAATTAAACTATTACCATTACCAATTACTGGGCTAAATTGATGTATTGAGCCATTGATGTATTGCATTCAATTAACTGGTATTTTATTCACTAACCCAAAAGCACACATTTTATGCTGGTCAAAACAATTTACCCACTTATTTGGGTCCAGGTCGCGGAGGCAGCAGTCTCAGTAGGGAAGCCCAGACTACCTGGTCTTCAGCCACCTCTTGTAGTTCCACTGGGAGGACACAAAGGCGTTCCCAGGCCAGCTGTGAGACATAATCCCGCCAGCGTGTCCTAGGTATGCCCGGAACACCTCAGCAGGGAGGCGTAAGGGGAGCATCCAGACTAGATGCCAGAGCCATCTCAACTGGCTCCTGTCGATGTGAAGGAGCAGTGGCTCTACTCTGAGCTCCTCTCGGATGGCCAAGCTCCTCACCCTATTTCTTAGGGTGAGTCCAGCCGCCCTAAGAGAAACTTATTCCAGCCGCTTGTATCCGTAATCTCATTCTTTCGGTCATGACAAAAGCTCATGACCATAAGTCATGGTGATAACATACTCGTTTTCCAGCTCAGCTCTCTCTTCTCCACGGCCTGTTACAGTGGCCGCATTACCGCAGACACCACGCTAATCCACCTGTTGACCTCACAAGACCCCGAGATACTTGAACTCCTCCGCCTGGGGCAGGACCTCACTCCCAACCCGCAGTGTGCAATCCACCCGTTTCCAAATGAGAACCATGGCCTCAGATTTGGAGGTGCTGAGTCTCATCCCAGAAGCCACACACTCGCCGGCAAATCGGCTCAGTAAAGACCAGCCACATTGTCCCTGAATAGCAGCGACAAGACCCTAAGGCCACCAAACTAGACTGCGTAGAAATCCTTTCCATAAAAGTTATGAACAGAATCGGTGACAAAGGGCAGCCTTGGCGGAGGCCAACGTTCACCGGAAACAGGCCGGACTTACTGCTGGCAATGCGAACCAGGCTCCTGCTCCGGTCATACAAGGACCGAATGGCACGTAGAAGCGGGCCTCCAATCCCACACTCGCGTAGCGCCCCCCCACAAAGTGGCCTTTGCATCCTTTCCTTTCAGTATCTGGACCTTGCTGGAAAAACTTTAGGGTGTTTAGGCGAATCGCCGTACAATGTGTTACCCACGTCTATGGGACTGAGAAGCAGTTGTGTAAAATTTGAGCAAGATTGGTTGTAAAAGATGTAAAACGTGAGCGGGGCTTGACGACTAATTGACCGCAGGTAGCAAAATGAACAAACTCATGGGTTAGCCTTTCTTTTTAACGTGTCTCTGGGCGTGCACGCTGACAGAATGGCCACCTTTGACACCTTGATGTGCTTTCAGTCATTCTCTTAAATGGTCCTTTTGGAAAAGAGCCCAAGAACGAAGCGCAGTAATGGCTCAAGTGCGTTCAAACTGCGGCGTTAACCCTTTGGCAGCACTTCATCTTACGCAACAGCTAATCACCGGGAGTGCATGAGACTCTATTAGGATGTTTAGATGCACCTCAAACGGCACGCGCGTCCAACACCGCCAACAACATTACACAGGAAATCTCCGTGGGCGCAAAAAGTTTCAATTATTTTCTTTTGGATCATTCCGGGAGCTCATCACATTTTGCCCGAGACGGAAATTACACGTCCAATTACTCCTGTAGGCGGCAGCAAATCAATTAAAGTGGGAGAGGACCTGCGTCATCGCGCTGGAAGGCAGCCATTACTCAGGCAAAGCACTTTTTTATTTATCTTATTGCAAATAATGTTTACATGTGCTGAAAGATTTTTTTTGTCTGTGTGGTTGAGCTCTTCCGAGGATGAGCTCCGGTCCAAACGTTTCGTAGTGCATGAGTGGGATCTTGTGCGCCAGCCAATAAAGTCATGTTCCAGTATATTTCAGCGGAAAAAAAACAAGGCGACTTTCTGATATATGCAAAAGCATTTCTTCTTTTATTGTGCATAATGTTCATCGCCCACTCTCCTCTTTCTGACTCAGCAATATTTTAGCAGCAAAACTTTGCTGGCATGGATTTAAGTCGACTTTCTTTACACACGAGCCCATGAATACAAAGGAGGCCCACACTGAGACGAAAGTGTAACGACACAACATCCCCAACTTATAGGGTCCCTGACACGACTTTGCCCCCCACATGCACATGCATACATTCATATTGCTGTGAAAAGATGTTTATATAACATGCATAATGCTTTACAGCCTTGACTTGCGTGACAGCCTTGTGTTTTGGAAGACATTATGTAAACAAGACGTGACTTACTCTTCTGTGGCGGCCTTAACGTTGTTCTATTTTTCCTTTTTCAAAATGTGTTTATACCATACTTTCAAGTCAAATGCTTCTTTTTTTTAAGTATTGTATTTAATTAACAACAGGGCAAGAAAAAAAACAACAACAACTCCATCCCAGTTCAACTGCACACCAGAGGAGACAACACTCAACACAAACCAATCAATAGGTAAGGACTCATAGTCACGCTGCACCAAACAATGACAACAATAACGCTAACGATAACATTACATTTTCATTACGCTAAAGTCTATTTAATAGTTATAGCCATCAGCCTCCATCCATTTTTCATCAGTACTGTTTTTGTTATAATGCATATTGACAGGAATGCATTTTCTTTGATGACACATCACTAAATTGATGCCCATCTCCAAGAATGCACATTCACAGTGTCATTGGGATATCTACATTCAAGAATGAAATCGCCTCTCTCGTTAAATGCTTCTTGAAATGGTGTACCTTCATAGCAGTCATCAGTGAAATAGTCACTGCAAAGAACAGAACCGCAGCTGGGCGTCCGTCTGCATCTGGTTCTCTGCACTTGCTTCGCCCAAAGTTGTCTTAAAGCTTCCTCTTATGGAAAAGAAAACAATCACTGGGAAAATGTAAACATCCAGCAGCAACACGCAACGTTTTGGCAAGACGACTATTTTGATGATTGTTTACGCTGCTTTAGCTGAGAGGTGTCACCCCGATGACGTCACTTCCAGGCAATTACTAACAATGTATAACATATTTAAGCAGAGCAGAAAACCGGATAAAGGGACCCTTTAACTCATACAGTACATGTGTTGCTTTACCATGTGGCCCTGCATCCTTACGTTTTACACCGTGTGGCCCTGGCTGGAAAAAGTTTGGACACCTCCGCCGTACACATTATCACCTGAAATACTTCCCTGACAGTGTGTGTAAATCATGTTAATATGCCACTTTGTGCAGCAGCAGGACACTTAAATAGCATTGGGTGTCATTTCCTTGCACTCTGCCCCGACGTCTGCTAAATGAGATATTTCACATGAAACACCGCGCGGAGAAATGCAACGCGAAGGACTGGCAAAAGGTCGACCAGATGACAGACCGACTTTTTTTTTTTTAATATCCACCACGCAAGTCTAATGTCTCGCAAGTCCTTTGGAGCTGGACGCCATAGCAACACTTACCTGCTCTGCCCACACATGACTCAGCGCCTCTAATCCACAGCACTAATCCTTCCTGTGATGCTGCGAAGAACGCACCTCATCACGGTGTGCGATGAAGGAAAACGCTGCTGCTCGGTAATGAAACCGACGCTCGAATCAACCTGCCAATAATAAAGAAAAGTATCTCTAATGATACCTTGGATGGGCATTTCAACGCACACAAATCAAGAAACTATTAGAGGAAAATGTCTTTTCACCACGCATGACTAAAGCTTTTAAATCACTACAACACCAAGGTGTTTTTTTTTACCTTCAGGGGCGATAACAAAGGTTAATATGGCCCGTGAAATGAATAAACAAAGCAAGTGTGATGATGGCGTTGATAATCACAATAAGGCGGCTTGTTGATCTCCCAGGAGGTCACTGTACACTTGCATCATTATACATTTCTAATTAACTGCTGCTGGAGGGCTCCGCAGGGGATTTAATCTCACTTACAGCTGGTTAAAAGTTAACATTCCTCCCCCTAACTTCCGGCGAATGAAGGCTAGTGAATATGATCATTCATAAAGTGACATTTGAACAGAGAGAGTTGCTGCAGTGTCAGCACATGTCCTCACTTGTTATCAAAGCTTAAAGTTCTTCCATTATGCTAAGTGACCTTTTAATGGTGTTCTTAAGTTCTGTTCTGTCCACACGTTTTTGGGGATTTTTCTCGGGTTGAAAAATGTTGCATCCACACTAAATACAGCGGTCCTCGACTTGCAAAAACGAAAAATTCATAACAAGAATTGGGAAAAAAAACTGCCAAAATGAAAAAAAAACAGGAGTAATTTATTTTTATGTTAACAAACAAATATTGTAATCTAATGAGAAAAATATTACATTTCATGAGAATAATGTTAAATTATGAGGAAAAATAGCGTCATTTTAGTGGCACAAAATGTAAATGTTCAGCAAAGTCATAATATTATGGAACGCAAACAAAACAAAAAATAAAGTTGTCATTTTTGGAAAGAAGAAACGTTATAATACCCTGGGATAGGCTCCAGCAACCCCCCCTGCAATTTGTGCAATATTATGAGAATTAAGTCATAATTATGACTAGAATATTTACAAGAAGAAAGTTCAAATAGTTTAAAAATTTAAATAAAAAACTGCATAAATATTTTAAAAAAAACCAGCTGTAATCTTATTAGAATAAAGTAAAAAAAATTAGGGAAAAAAAGTTGTATTCTTTCGGGAAAAAAAATCATAATTTTAGGTTAATAAACTTAATATTATAAGAAATAGAGGAAACATTGAAGAAATACAGTTATTTAAAGTATTAACATTGTGAAACCTAAACAAAGAATAAACCAAAACAAGGAATAAACGTGTTTGGAAAATTAGGTTGCAAAAAAAAGTAATGCCCTGGGGTAGGCTCCAGCGACCCCCAGGACCCAAGTGAGGAAAATGGAAGTTGTAAGAATAAATTAAAAATATTGTGGGAATAAAGTCAAAATTACAAGAAGAAAATTAAATAGAAGAAAGTTAGAAATAAAAGTCAAAATAAGACCAAAAGTTGTGTTTTTATGAGAAAAAAGAGAAGAAACTTATAATATTATGAGGAAAAATAATGACATTTCAGTAGCATGGAGTTGAAATCTTAAAGAAAAAAATGTAATTTTTAAAGTTGAAATCTTGTTACAAAATAAATTTGTAATTTTTGAAATATTTGGTTGGGGAAAAAGGTTATAAACATACTTTTCACCTAAATCACCAAGCTGAGATGCATTAAAATATATATATATATATATATATATTTTTTTTTTGTTAGCATATCTTCTCCTTGTGTTGGTTTTCAAAGTGGGCCCTTTCATTTTTCAATTTGTGCTCCTTTGTGTTTTTCCTGCCCAATTTCTGCCTAAAGTGGTGCAAACTATGTATTTTGCTGATGGTTTTAGGAATAATAGGAATAATGTGAAGCAGAGAGCAATTAGGACAGCATGATTTCCAAGTCGTCACGCTGTAATGTGTGCAGGGAGGCAGTGAAATCACAAATGTTTCCTTATTCTTTTCTTTTTTGCTTCAAATGATTAGGCTCTTTTCTGCAGCCCTATTATTCATTTAGCTGAACTCGCCATCCTCGGGTTTATTTCCTATAGTGTGGCGCCTTTCATTTGAATAATTTAATAACAAAAAAACCTTTCAGTGAGAAGTAAATTAAAACGGGAGAAGGATACATCCAAGGGGCAGATAAGAAGCGCCCGAGTCAAACGTAATGTTCCGCTTCAGCGGCCGCGTATACGTGCGGGCTGTGCTCGTACATGCGGCCTTTTGTTGGACTGTAAAGCAAAACACCACCACGGGGACATGCTGGGGTGCATGCATCCCTCCTCCTCTCCACCATCCTCAAACACATCAGCTGCTAGCCTGTGACTCTTCACACCACAACCTGGAAGACTTCAGTGAAGGAGGCCAGCTGGGACTTTGAGAAATAAACCACCTGGCTACATGCAACAATTATGGCCGCTAACATGTAATTCAGAAAAGCAAAAACTTCCACCAAAGCCAAAATGCTACTAAACGTAAAGGAAACAACCACAAGATATGGCCGAAACACCATAAGCATAGCACCTGCTTGCTGGTTGGGAAGATTGGGCTATATGGGCTATGACTGCACATCAATTCCTATTTCTTTGCTCATATGTGACCTTTTTCTGATTTTTCATGTCAGCATCAACAGCACAATTCCGATTTTGTGAAATTGTGGCCCCTATTCAAGGATGAAACCTGGAGCTGTTGAACATGCATTTCTCTTTGAAAGCCTGAGGAATTTGTTCAAGGTATTGTTCAGAGGAACAGAGTACTTTGATAAAAACGTTGATTGGAGAGGTCCAAAAAATGTTTGTCTGTTTTGCCTCAAAATGGAGAGCAAAACCAGAGACATGTGGCAGACAACTATCAAAATGGATGGCAGAATAACCAGAATGGCAAAGGCACAGCCAATGGTCAGCTCCAGAATGATCAAAGACAGTCTGCAGTTACCTCAAAGTACTGTGACAGTTAGAAAACGTCTGTGTGAATCTATTTGCAAGAATCCCGCGCAAAGTCCCTCTGTTAAAAAAAGGCATGTGCAGAAGAGGTTACAATTTGCCATCAACTGGCCTCAAAAGAAACGGAGGAACATTTTGTGGACTGATGAGAGCAAAAGTGTTCTTTTTGGGTCCAAGGGCTGCAGACAGTTTGTGAGACGACCTCCAAACTCTGAATTCAAGCCACGGTACACAGTGAAGTCAGTGAAGCATCATGATATGGGCACGTTTCTCCTACTTTGGTGTCGGGGCCTATTTATCCCATAGCAGGGATGATGGATCAGTTTGCATACACTATGTCAAAATACTTGAAGAGGTCATGTTGCCGGTCATGCTGGAGAGGACATACCCTTGAAATGGCTGTTTCATCAAGACAATCACCCCAAACACACTAGCAAACCAGCAACATCTTGCTATGTTGTAATGTTATGAAGGGGCCAGCCCAATCCCTGGACCGTATTCCAATGGAGAATTTATGAGGGGACATCAAAAATGCTGTTTCTGAAGCAAAACCAAGAAATGTTAATGAATTATGGAATGTTGTGTGAAATAACAGCTGAAAGGTGCCACAAGTTGGTTAACGTCATGCACACTCACAGCAGTTATAAATACCGTGCTCATACAACAAAATATTAGTTTAGTCATTCACAGGATTGCCAAATGCAAGAAAGAAAAGTTTGTATAGTCAACGGCAGACACTGGTATTTGTTTTGAACACACCCCTTTCAACTAATTGCCCAGTTAGACATCCTTAAGAGCGTTCATGGCAAGAATGGTGGGCCTTGTTGGTTTTGGGAGAGTTTACTGCACCTACTGGTAACTTGTAGCAATAAAAATATACTAATAGCAGTACTTAATCTGGTTAGTCACATTGCACTGCTATTATTTTGAACACTCTTGTATATCCGACATACACATCATCGAAAGGCTTCTATTGTCATGCTTACATACAGTATGTCTTAGTTACCTTCTGTGTGTTAAGTTGCTGTGTGATGATTTTAGCGTTCCGTGTCTTATACACTGAATACTTACTCTCTCAATGTTTATTTCTCACAATTGATCGTATGTTTTTTGAATATCGATAATATTCTGACTTGAATTGTGCCCCCTACTGCACATGCAGATTCTTATTCTGGCAGGTATATTAAACAGAAAGGTGAACAGTATGGCATTTGAACAAAGAAATATTGCTCAAAAAAACAATTTAACCTTTAAATGAATGATTTTTGGGAGGAAACCCAGCAACTTCATCTCCCAGGACTTCACTTATATTCTAAATGTCACCAGTAACATCCTAACTACACTCTCATGTTGACAAGTGCGAAACAACAGATTGATGAAAGCCAAAATTCTGCAGCTATATCAGAGTCCGCAGTGCCCTCCCCTTCCCCGTGACATATTGTGGTAACAAAGAGCAGTAATGGGGTTAGGAGGAGAGAGGTAATTTGCCACGCTTCACCATTTTTCTCACTGACCTTTTCCCAGGTGTGTGCAATGTATCCGTGCGTCTCCTGTTGTTCTAAATAATGCCCGAGCCGGATCACAGACCTGCCACACAACCTGCACTCAGTCTGCTCCAAATGCCACCCGGTCATCAGGCACGCGCGCAACCTAGACTGATGGATGACTTTTGGGCGATCCGCCTACAAATACAAATAGACTGTCATGTCATCGTAACATATTGGGCCTATTATGCCTCATGCAGGACAATAGCCAAATTGTTCCGTCTATCCATCACGTGGCAAGCGAAATAGCAGCCAAATGTGTGATACCGCGGCTTCTGATTACAGTAATGGCTGCAAAATGTGTAATATGCACGATATGCTGATTAGGTTTGTGCTGGACACGGAGAATCAACAAATGTGGGAATTGCTTGTGACAGAACAACGGCAGTTTTCGGATTAATGAATTATAATTGTCAGAATTTGTTGTGAATTCGTACTCACAAAATCATTGTGTAACTATTTTCTTTTTTAATAGAGAGTCTCTTTTATTTTATTAAGTCATTTCGCATTTATAAGGCTAATTGGTTAAACATCCGACCGTGATAAGTGAATTTCCTGAAATATAATGAAAACATAAAAAACTGTATATTGTACTGTATATGAATCATACTTCACGAAAATTCACTTATCACGGTCAGATCTGAAACCAATTAACCTCCAGTGTTCCGCGGCCGGGGCGAAAACCACATTGCAGCTCCTGTAACCGAGGTTCGACTAACGGTGGTACCCTTCTCTCCAGCACCCTGGAGTAGACTTTCCCAGGGAAGCTGAGGAGTGTGATCCCCCTATAGTTGGAACACACCGTCCGGTCACCCTTTTTAAAAATGGGGACCACCACCCCGGTCTGCCAGTCCAGAGGTACTGTTCCCGACTTCCGTGCAATGTTGTAGAGGCGTGTCAACCAACACAGTCCCCCAACATCCAGAGCCTTGCAGAATTCAGGGCGAACCTCGTCTACCCCCGAAGCCTTGCCATTGGGGAGTGTTTTAACTACCCCAATTACCTCAGCCACGGTGAAAGAACTGTCCACGTACGTATCCTTGAGAAGGGCCTCGAAGTAGTCCTTCCACCGACCAACTATATCCACATTCCTCCCTCGAGATGCAGGCGAAGCTCTGCCGGAGATGAGAGTTGAAGACTCGACGAACGGGAGACTCTGCCAGACGTTCCCAGCACACCCTCACTACACGTTTGGGTCTACCAGGTCTATCCGGCATCATTCCCTGCCATCTAATCCAACTTATCACCAGAGGATGATAATGACCAGGTGGTGGTCAGTTGACAGCTCAGCCCCTCTCTTCACCCGCGTGTCCAGAACATGCGGACGCAGGTCTGATGATACGACCACAAAGTCGATCATAGACCTGCGACTTAGGGTGTCCTGGTTCCAAGTGCACTTATGGACATCCTTATGTTGGAACATGGTGTTTGTTATGGACAAACTGTGATTCGCACAGAAGTCCAGCAACAACACACCACACGGGTTCAGGTCAGGGATGCCGTTCCTCCCAACCACGCCCCTCCAAGTCACACTGTCATTGCCCACATGGGCGTTTAAGTCTCCCAGTAGAACTATGGAGTCACCAGCTGGGGTGCTCTCCAGAACCCCTCTGATAGACTCCAAGAAGGCTGAGTACTCTAAACTGCCGTTCGGCGCGTACACGCAAACCACAGTCAAGACCCTTTCCCCAGCCCTAAGGCGTAGAGAAATAACCCTCTCGTTCACTGGGGATGACTCCAGCACAAAGGCACCAAGCCGGGGGGGCTAATAATAAGCCCACACCAGCTCGCCTCCTCTCCCCTGCAGCAACTCCAGAGAAGAACAAGGTCCAGCCCCTCTCAAGGAATTTGGTTCCAGAGCCGAAACTGTGGGTTGAGGTGAGTCCGACTATATCTAGTCGGAATGTCTCCGCCTCTTCCACAAGCTCGGGCTCCTTCCCCACCAGAGAAGTGACATTCCATGTCCCAAGAATCAGATTTGGCCGCCGAAGACCAGGTCGCCCGGACACCCGTCCTCGACCACTGCCCGAAGCACAGTGCACCGGACCCTTGCGCTTGCCCCTGCAGGTGGTGGGTCTGCGGGGGGGAGTTCCCGTGTTGCTTCTTCGGGCTAGGCCCGGCCAGGCCCCACGGGTGAAGGCTTGGCCACCAGGCGCTCGCATGTGAGCACTTCCCCCAGGCCTGGCTCCAGGGTGAGGCCTCGGTATCCCACGTCCGGGCGAGGTGCGGTCACTCCTCTTGTTGTTCTTCATAGGGGCCTTCTGAATCACTCTTAGTCTGGCCCGTCACCTAGAACCTGTTTGCCTTGGGAGACCCTACCAGGGGCCTAAAGCCCTCGACAACATAGCTCCTAGAATGACTCGGGCACTCAAACCCCTCCACCACGATAAGGTGGTGATTTACGGAGGGGCCCAGGAGTTGTTCATGTTTACTTTTCTTAACTTGGAGGCCTTGGTGGAGGTCTTTTGGAGGATTTATGTTGGAACAGCTCTTAGAACTTTGGTTCTGTTGTTGCTGTGTTGTGCAATATACTTGTTAATAAAAGTTGCATTGACAAAATGAGCGATGTTACTTGTTCTAGTCTCCATAATGAGTTGTATGGGGTGTAATTGTAATCTGTGGGGTGGAAATTAAAAGCAGCCGTACTCGCAGAGGCCTGGAACTCCTGTTTTATTCATGGATTGTTTTGAGCTTCTTGTCGGCGGCATTAAGCGGAGCGGGCAGCCGATCCTTCGGCCCGCGTGAAGTATTCACATGTGACTCGCCTCTTAGTGCTAATGCATGGGCGAGCTCGCCCAGACGCACACGCCATGGTTGCCTTGATCCGACATGAAACACCTCCCTTCTTCCCCCGCCTGGCTGTGACACCTCTTACAAGCTACGCTATCGTGTTTTATGTATTACATTAGCCTGGGTAGACAGGCTTTTTTGTTTGTTTGGGGGATGGGAAGTGAACTAAACACGGATCCTTACCAGTGTCGGAATATCGACCCACATTTTTAAAGCTCCTTATTCCTCTTCTCTTGTAAAGGATTTTGGAAATCTCTCACCTATTGATGGAGTCGGTACGTACCTGGGTATGGTAAGGAGACAACATGTGAAACATAAAACTGTTTAGCTTTTGTGTAAACAACTTTAATGCCTTTTAAAAGGAAACATAAAGAAGTCTTTGTTTGTTGACGTCTTTCTCTAACGGAAACCTTAACAGCACGAGAGGGTTTTCAAGCTCTGGCTTCTCCTTGGCACTATCAATAGATACGCTACGACATTGTATATTTCAAGAAAAAAAATGCCTTTCTGCTTGATGTAGGTGAAGAACCCTATTATTAGTATGAACTTTGGTCTTTTCTGTTTTTTCCCATTTTTGCTATTTTTTTCATTTTTAGAATATTTAAACTTTCTTCTTAAATAATCTTCAGCAATTTTTTTGTAATATTTTCACTCTATCTCCATAAAAGGTTTACTACTTTTTTCCCCCGACATAATTTTTCCAAATATTTTTTTCTCATAATACAACTTTAAAAAAAATTTATTTAATATTTCACCTTTGTGCTACTAAAATTACATTTTTTTTCCCTCTATTATGAGTTTATTTATATTTCCTAATATTTTGACTTTATTATTTATTTGTATAATTCCAGCTGTTTTTTTCTAGTGAATCATCTCATTGTGTCCTGTACATTTTAATCTCCCATAAAATTTTGACTTTAATCTTTTAACATTATTACTTTTTCCGCAACCTAATGTTTTCTTTGTTTCCTATAATATCTTTGATATTTCATTTTTATGATTCTAAAATCGTGTTGTTTTTCCTCATAATATTATTCTTGTAAAATTGCAACTTTTTCTACTCAAATTACAATTTCTCCTCTTAATATTTTTGACTTTATTCTTGTCAAATTACTGCAGATTTCTCCATTTTTGCTGTTTTTTTTATTCAATTCTATTTTTTTATGTGCTGCAGGCCAATAAAACTAAGCAGCAAATTGCCCCCGGGCAGCACTTTGGACACCCCTGAATTAGGGAGTACACGCCTGCCTGTATAGTGAAGCAGCCGGGCTTATCAACACAAAACACCAAGTCAGGTCACTGGATATGTTGGGCAGCTTGGGCCGTGTAGTGCAATGTACCTAATATTGTGAGCAATTGTGCAAATAGCAAGACATAAAGCATTCCTTGTGTCCAAGCTGCTGATATTGTTAAGTGATGCTCGATTGGACCTTGCGTGTGTGTACGTGTTCACCGCCTCCGGACATCCTGGAGGTCAAGGTGGTAATGAGGGAGGAGGCGAGCCCGCTCTAAAAGACGGTCCTGACAGATTGTAATGATATTTAAAGAATAACAAAGCTGATTGGCTCCGGGGAGACACGGGCGGGCGGCAAGGCCATTTATCAAGATTGGTGACATTGCAAGTGTCAATGTTGGGATTTAGACAGCATGCATAAGCAGAATGAACAGCGAGGGCCAAAATAAATACATGAAGAAATAACAGGACACAGCAGATGTTAAGCCACCGAGGAATAAAAGGCGAGCTTCTCATTATCAGCCTCGCATGCCAATGCTGGAGTTCATGCACAATCTACTCAAAGTTCAGCATGCAAAAATGCAACACAAGCGCCATGCAAACATTAACAGTGACAATGCTTGGATGAGGGGAAAAATGGAGCAGCTCCCCATCCCATCCACCAGATAGAAATATGTTGAAGGTTTTTTTTTTTTTAAACATAGTATTATATGGTTTAATTATTCACTTGTAAAATACTCTACATGTACGAACATGTCTTTTTTGTATAGTACCATATTCACTCAAAAGGTGCCAACTACTAAGAATGAATATATTATAATATTAATAGATTTATTAAGGAAGAGCAAACACATTTTTAGAAATATTTTAAAATATATAGACATTTTTATACATAACAGTAGTAACAGTAAGTATTTATAGAAAATGTTTGAATAATATTTTAAAGTATTATACGAATTTATAGACATTTTATCAATAGTTGTATATGTAATATACAGTATATAACTATCTATATATATTTATTTTTGAATAATATTTTACAATAAAAATGATACAAATGTTTTATAAATCTCTTATTTATATGTGTTTGTGTGTTTATAAAATAATATAATAATTATACTATAGATATAATTAATTATATTTATATATGCTGTATACACTACATATATAGTATGATACATACAGTATAATAATCATTAATAATATAGATTATATTTAACAATTACATTATAATAATTATATTTATATATACACTATGTACTATGTATACCATATAAATCCATCCATCCATTTTCTATACCGCTTATCCTCATTAGGATCACGGGGATGCTGGAGCCTATCCCAGCAGACTTTGGGCGAGAGGCGGGGTACACCCTGGACTGGTCGTACCATATAAATGAATTCATAAATTACACATTTTATTAATAATAATTCTTCATGGAACACATATTACTTTTTTATTCAACGGCAGGTTTTGCGGTGTGTTTTGAGCGCTGCCATTGATTTCTCATTCAAAGCAACAACTTAAGTTGATGGCGTGTCTCAGAAGTAGGACAGAACCGCGCATTAGTCACAGGAGAAGCCGAAAGCCAATCAGAACTCACACATCTTGTGCGTTTCAAGATTCTCTTTCCTTCAAGGGGAAGATTAATGGAGGGAAAATCTAAGGCGCTCGCTACCCAAACACATATTAAGCGCCAAACGGTGTGTCTGCTGACAGTCCCATAAACAAACATCAATCAAGACTCAAAATGCCACGTGGCCCCTTGCCGAAGTGATGCAACAGCAAATTTCCTTCCTTCTACAAAAGGTGTGCGATCATTTGCATGCCAGCTCACTCCCCCGGCCCCAACCGGGATTTCTTGAGTGTGCTTCTGGTATAAATAAAACTTTAAAGAGCCGGCTGAATTTTCCATGAGACCGCTTGGCGACATTTTGGGAAACTAATGGACGCCATTTGAGTCGACTTCCTGGGGCATCAGGGAAGTACAACTCTGTGAAAATATAATGCATGTACTCTTCATATACTCCCACTGCTAGTTCAGCCAGTCAAAGAAACACATCTGTCTCACGTTTGACCAGATCTGATTCGGTTTGCGTGTGTATTTAAATATGTACTGTATATTTAATAATGCAATTAGCATTAAGAATATTAACATTTCTCACTTAGATGGCAGTGAATGGCCACCTAATGAGGTGCTGCATCACAAAGCAGTCAAATAATAATCAGCCGTTGCCAATGAACACATATATTATTGGAATGAATCAGGAGAGACATTTGCCTAAAGAAACCAAACCACACCAAAGAGGCCGGCCCGGCGGGCGGCGTATTCCACGCACGTGCCCGAAAGGCGGCTGGGTCTGATTACGGCTAATGAACTCATCAAGCAAGTCTGCTCAACACTTTAGACAGCCAAGCTCATTCATCCCCGCTGACATCCGTGACATTCACTCCATCTTGCATGCACCGTGTTATTCCCATAATTGGAAGAAGTTAACATCTAACGAAGGCCTTTTGGACGCTTGATGAACAGCCGCAAATGCAAAGAACGTCTGCTTACAGAGTGATATGTGAAGAACTCCATATCTGAAGTCCCCCCAGCTCGCCTGCCATTCTCTCTCTTGCGCATGAACATATTGAAGTTCAACTTGCAGCAAAAGTACACACCCGCGCCTGACCTGAATAGCTAGGGGGAGTGAAGGTGCAGCCGGGGCTTATCACTTGCGTAACACCTTGCAACCCAAATGATGAACGTCGGCTTGCAACATGATGGTAATATGACGTGCACAACACAAACTTCCAGAAAAAATGACGCTCAGCTGTCGGTCCGACTGGCGTGGAACAAAATGTGGCATTAAATAGGAACGTAAATCTCTTTGTGACGGACGATTTGATTGGATGCGGTATACAGACGATTCGATTCCGGGGTTAATGTTAGTTGATGTAGATCAGTGCTTCTCAAATAGTGGGGCGGCACCCCCTGAAGGGGATGCGATGAACCGCCGGGGTGGGGGCAGGAAGCAGTTTCAGCAGACCTGCCAACATGTATGAATTTGTTGTACTTGAACACACTCGTATGCTTCACCGCTCTCCGTTTTGTTGCAAAAGAAGTCGTGAAATATGTTCTGCTGTGTGTACATTTCATCGACGCTAGAAAACCTCCATCTTTGGTTCAGAGTCAGCTGCCTCTCACAGATAACTGACACCACTTTCTTCTCATTCATCCCCGTAAAGCGGCGCTTTTACACAGGCTGATTGTGGCGGGGAATTGATGGATAAATTCTGGGCTTCGTCCAGCCCATCGGACGCTCGCCGTCTCTGGGGTTCTGGGGCCCCAACACTCAGGTTCTGCATGATGATTGGATGATCTGTCTGAGGCGGAATCCCATTTTGATTGACAGTGAAATGAGCAAATCGGCGATATTGAAGTATAAGCCTCCACGCGGAGCAGCTACTTCAAATTTTGTGGCTTTATTCAATCTTAATTTTTTTAATGAATTAATCATGCTGTTTCATAATGAAAGATGGCCTGTTATTAGTTTTTTAAAATTGCAAATCTAAAAAATTGCATTTTTTTTGCTTAAATTAAGAATTTTCAAGCATAAAAACAGCTAAATAAACAAAAATACAAACATAAGGCATTCAGAAGACACATTCAAATACATTGTGATTAAATGTAATCTCCTACACTGGCCACTAAGTGATAGCAATGTTCTGTAAGACACACAAGCATCAGACTTGGTCCCCGGAACAACAGGCTTGTATTGAATTATTGCACAGCCAGCACAATAATACTTAATACCACCACTACCACCACCACACACACACACACACACACACACCTAGCACCGGAACATATTTACAGCAACACACATAAGAAATTGTTGAATATGTCTAATATATTGGGTCATACCAGCATAAATGTGACTATAGCGGTGTTATTTCATGTCTCAATAATTAATTAATCAATTAATTAATAGTTAACAAGTGCATTTGGAAGGTCATAAACAGGTTTTCTACCAATTACGTTTACAAATAAGGAATCCTACTTTGCGGGAATTCATTTATCACAGCCAGGTCTGAAACCAATTAAGCACAATAACAAATGACTACTGTATATCATTTTGATACTATTTAGGCATTTTTACTGTAATTTTACCTATAGTAATTCAGATAAACAGTTCTGCTAAACATTTGGTACTCTCTGCAGATAAGTACAGACACAGAGACAGTGCCGGTGAGGAAAAGACAGGAGGCAGAGCTAGAGGTAGCAGAGATGAAGATGCTGAGGTTCTCTTTGGGTGTGACCATGATGGACAGGATCAGGAATGAAGTACATCAGAGGGACAGCGCATGTTTAGAGATAAAGTCAGAGGGTCTACTCTAGACTGAGATGGTTAGGACATGTTCACGAGAGAGATAGTGGATATATTTGAATATATTGGTAGAAGGATGGTGAGTTTTGAACTGCCTAGAGGAAGACCAAAGAGGAGGTTTATGGATGTAGTGAAAGAGGACATGAAGGTAGTTGTTGCAAGAGAAGAGGAAACAGAAGACAGGGTTAGATGGAGGCAATTGATTTGCTGTGGTGGCCCCTGAAGGGATAAGCTGAAAGAAAAAGAAGACTCTCTGCAGATAAGTAAACAACCACACCGGGCTGTTATTTGAGGAAGTTTTTACCAAATGCACATTCATGATTTAATATTAAACTTCACAATTGAAATAAAGTGGACAGTAAATAGCAGAATTGATCAGCGTTTTAAAAGACGAATAATATGAGAGGTCTTAAGGCTGTTTGTGCACTGCCGTGGATTAAATATAACACACAGTTTGGGGAAAAAAGAAAACTCAGAACATGCCCATCGGATAATAGTGGAGCATTTTCTCCAAAACACTTTCTTATCTGAAGTTGCCTTTTTCTTTTTGATAAGTGAACCCAATGCAAGTTTTCAGATGGGCCTTCAAGCTGTAGCATGAAGCGTCCTTTGAATGTACTGCAGCGTGCCAACAGTACGGAATGACTGCTGAAAGGTGAGGCGTTAGTCGTTCAAATAATGACGCAGATGGGGAATCGGAGTTGTTAGGGCTTTCAAACAAATGCACGGGGTGTGTCGTCGTCCCTCCTGCATTGTCTTTTCAAAACATTCTGTGGAAAGTCTCATGTGGGCTGAGTGCAACTTTCAGATGTCACAGAAGATGGTCCATCTGCAATACAGCACAGCACTCTAGTGGCCACCAGGGTAATAATTATGTGTGTGTGTGTGTGTGTGTGTGTGTGTGTGTGTGTGTCTGTATAGAGTGTTGTGAACTTTTCCCATTGTTGAGAGCAGGTGTGAGGGTCCGCCGAGGTGATTGGGTAGAATTTTCCCAAAAGAGCCCATTTTCGACCAAGGCGACATTTTGACACAGGCGCCTGCAGACATCAGTCATCCGAAAAGATTGAACGTGTTCCGAGCTCCCTTTTGAGAGTGTTATTGACTGCCACGGTGGAAGTTTTACTTCTCAACTGGTGAAACATGTCTTCATCGCCCACAGAATACCTCTTTTTTTATGTTATCAATTGTTATGATTTAGCGTGTTGGTCTGAAATGTTGACTTCCATGGGGTAATATTTTCTTATAAACAATATTAGGTTACTTTTGTCCATTTAAAAAGTGAAATGCATTTTGGAAATGTGAATATAGTTCAGACTTAAGTATACAGATTACCTAAGATTAACATCGCGGTCCAAGGTAAAAGTGTCTGGTTTAGTCAAATGAATGAAAAAGATGTAAAAATATGTCATCAGTTTCATGCAAGAAGATAACACTGTAAAGCAACAAAACAATAAAAAAACACTATGTAACAACGCGATTGAACTTTAAAGACTAATGATGGGGTCGGTGGTGAATTACCAGTTGTTGGGCAGTTTGAAAAGAACTTCTATCTGTTAATAGGATTAAAATAAGTATTTACACGCAGTCTTAACATCGAGATGAATGATGAGGAAACAGTTTTAGGATTACAAACTGTTTTGCCAGTGTAAAAAGGTTAATATTCGGATGTTAAAAACTACAAAACACAGTTTTAACTTGAAAGACAAATTATGAAAATTGGAATTCAAAGGTGACGACAGTTGTAGAAGTGAAAAAGAAGCTAGCCAATATATGCGCTTTGAATATTGTGGCTCCATTCTATCATGTTTTTTGAAAATGTATTAATAAATCATTGCTGTTTCAAGGGTGGCCTTGGCCTATTATTGGTCAAAAAAGGCATATTTAAATGGCTAAGCAAAGCCAAATACAAATTTAAGGCATTCAGGGTGCGCATTCAAGGATGAAGTCAAATACAAATATAAGGCATTCAGGGTGCGCATTCAAGGATGAAGTCAAATACAAATATAAGGCATTCAGGGTGCGCATTCAAGGATGAAGTCAAATACAAATATAAGGCATTCAGAAGAGGCGTTCAAGGATGAAGTCAAATACAAATATAAGGCATTCAGAGTGCTCATTCAAGGATGAAGTCAAATACAAAAATAAGGCATTCAGAGTGCGCATTCAAGGATGAAGTCAAATACAAATATAAGGCATTCAGAGTGCTCATTCAAGGATGAAGTCAAATACAAAAATAAGGCATTCAGAGTGCGCATTCAAGGATGAAGTCAAATACAAATATAAGGCATTCAGAG